>JAHXMU010000683.1:612327-639888 GCA_019455685.1 Philornis downsi | reverse complement strand
TTTAAATTTTGTAACAATTCGTTGACATAGAAGTTTTCTACATAGGGCATTTAGCTTGGCACCAGTTGGA
This sequence comes from Philornis downsi, assembly GCA_019455685.1. NCBI lineage: Eukaryota > Metazoa > Arthropoda > Insecta > Diptera > Muscidae > Philornis > Philornis downsi. The sequence continues at coordinate 639,818 of JAHXMU010000683.1, read as the reverse complement.
GACAGGTGGTCATTGAGATACACTCTACAGTTAAATCTGGACCAATGCCTTTAAAAACATCTCATACTCTCAACGAACGGTTTTTAAAGTATTCCTTCATAAATTTTAGCAGCACAAGTTTTTGGTTATACACGTAATGAACATGATTGATATCATGAGCAACTATCTCTACTTTGTAAAACTGACACAGAGTTTTAACTGCAGATAACAGATCATCCATCCACATTGGAAAGCCGCTAATAACAATGTCTGCACGATTTAGCCAACGATGTAAGGCATTATTCTCTGACTTCAGGTTGTTGTTGAATCAATCTGGTTTATACGTTTGTTGCATTCTACTATGTCAGTCTTCATTTCACTAAGGCAAGATTTCATTTCCAATTTAATTTTCCCCAAAGCAGCTCTAATTGCATCTCGCTCTTCATAACTACTTGTTATAAAGGAATCAAATTTCTTATTCAGTTCGTGAATTTCATCTGCAACACCGTTCTTGTCTCTGTTATTTAGGTTAGAAGAAGAAGCACAAATGAACGCACTCGACTTAATATTCTTTATTGCCAGCAAATCCTTATCCGATACATTAGCACAAGTGGAGTGCATCCATTGGGAACATATTCTGCAAAGAACACAGTCTTATTAATCGATTCATTACATGATCCACATTTAGTTGATTTCACATTCAGCATATTGATGATAAGAATTTGAAAAAAGTAACAAAAGAAGGCAAATCACCGTTGCAAATGCAGCTACCAAGGTACCGCAGCACGAGCAATACGCCAACCGCGTACAAGTTTTTAATTCAATAAAGTTCACAATATATTTTGGATGAACTTCAATAAATTCGTGAAATTAAATTGGTTAATGGCTTTAGATAACAAGTTTGCTTGCAAACAGTTGTTAGATAAAGAAAATTACGATATAATGAACAGCTGATATATGCTCTCGTCCACTCAGGCATAGCTAGATCTTTTGTCTTGGTCTTGGCTCTCCTGGACTCTTCCATGGGACGATTGGGCTTTGGTTTCGATGTCATAACCATATACTCACGATCCGTCACCAGTTGTGACTCTTTTACGCAAATCTGGATCATCGTCGACGTCATTCAACAATTCCTGAGCGATGGTCATGTGACGTTGTTTTTGGTCAAAATTCAGCAATTTTGGAACGAACTCCGCTGCCACACGCTTCATGCCCAAAATTTCCGAAAAGATTGCATGGCATGAGCCAACCGATATGCCGACATCTTCAGCAACTTCTCTGATTATGATTCGATTATCCATAACAATTTTCTTCACTTTCTCAACATTTTCATCGGTTGTTGATGTGGTGGGGCGTTCAGAGCGAGCATCGTCATTCACATCTTCTCGAGTTTCTGTGATAAGCTTGTACCACTTGTAAACATTTGTTTGACTCAGAATACTCTCACCGTATGCCACTGTCAACATTTCAAGTGTTTTGGAGCACTTAATTGCATTTTTTACACAAAATTTGATGCAACTTCTTTGATCCATTTTTTTTTTCGATAGCAGAAATTCGCCGAACACGCAAAACACTTATACGAAGTGTGATCAAAAAATAACCGTTATTTTCAAATTTCGTATTTTTTTCTGTTATGTTGGTACACATGTCTGTTATATATGTTGACAATATCAGCCATTTTGGATTGTCTGTTTGTTTTTGACAGATAGAAAGGTTAGTCGTGTTTTGGTGTGCTCTTCGATTTTTTACTATTTGAAAAAATGATCGATCAAAGAAACTGTATTAAGTTTTGTATAAAAATTAAATTAAATGTACAAGGACATTTGAAATGTTGACTGTCGTTTGGCGAGTCTACTATGAGCAGAACACAAGTTCAATTGTGGTATAACCGGATAATCGTTGAATCACTATTAGAGAGGTTGCTGATGATGTTGGCATATCGTTCGGCTCATGCCAAGCAATTTTTACGGATGTTTTAGGCATGAACGCGCGGCAGCGACGATTGTTCCAAAATTGCTAAATTTTGAGCCAAAAACAACGTCGCGTGGACATCGCTCAGGAACTGGTGAACGTCGTTAACGACGATCCAGATTTCCTCAAAAAGGTCATAACTGGTGGCGAATCATGGGTGTATGGCTATGACATTGAAACCAAAGCCCAATCATCCCAATGGAAGCGTCAAGAAGAGCCAAGACCGAAAAAAGCACGTCAAGTTCGATCAAATGTGAAGGTTTTGCTCACTGATTTCTTCGATTGCAATGGCGTGGTCATCATGAATTCTTGCCACAAGGTCGTACGGTCAATTAGGAATACTACCTTGAAGTTATGCCCCGTTTGCGCGAAGCACTTCGTCAGAAACGCACAGAATTGTGGAAAAGCCAATCATGGATTTTGCATCATGATAACGCGCCAGCTCACACATCTATGCTTGTGCGTGAGTTTTTGGCCAAAAACAAACCTGCAACCGGACTTGGCCCCCGCTGACTTTTTCCTCTTCCCAAAACTGAAGACACCGATAAAAGGAAAGCGTTTTGCTACTATTGAGGAGACGATACCAAAAGGCGCGTTTCAGAAGTGTTTCCAGGATTGGAAAAAACGCTGGCATAAGTGTATTATATCTGAGGGGGATTACTTTGAAGGGGACAAGATAGTTATTGATGAATAACTTTTGGAAAAAATGGAAAATAACGGTTATTTTTTGATTACACCTCGTATATGCCTCTCACAAACAAACTAAACATGCTATACTCGCATGGATAAAACCGTCAACATATCTTCGAGACGAGTGTACCAACATAAAAAAAAAAAATAATAATCGAAAGTCTAATGTACGTAGCCCGCGAAATTTGAAAATTCATCTTATTTTTTAACCACACCTCGAATAATAGAAATGCTTTAAGTATTTTATTCTCTGTTTAAAGACGTTATCAGTTTTTTATTGAAAATTTGCAAATGAAGCACAAACAAAATGTTTCATAAACTTAATTAGAGTCAAATTTATTTCTCATCTCGTTTCTGCTGTATGAATTTGAGTCAATTTTGATTCGATTTTTGGAATCAGAATCAGAAGTATGTATACCTTTGATCTGGATGCTAGAAACTGAAGCTAATCAAAACTACTTTAGCGTTTGATTTTCCATACTTACTGAATGCAAATAAACAACTCTTTAATAATCTTACTTCTTTTTACGTTTAAAATCAGGGAGTAGTTTTTCTCAACTACTGTTATTTTGTAATTTGACTTATATTTAGCTTACAATTTGTATAATAAATTAAAATGAAATGTATATCAGTATGTAATAATCGTATACAATCGTATAGTAATTATATATACTATTATAATTATATTCATTGTTCTAACTAAATGTTTTTTTACCACCACCCCCATAGGTTCTGGTTGCACCATGGACCAAATGACAAAAATTCGTGAACAACAAGAAAGCCTTGCAAAATTGCATTTTGAATTGGCCGCTGCCGAAGAAGACTCCCTCGAAAATGGCAATGACTTCAATGCCGCTAAAGCGCAAGAGAATATGCTGCAACTGATGCAACGTCTTGAACAACTCTCCATTTCAATCGAACAGCTTCAGACTAGTCATACTGGGCTCTGAGATTTGTTCCAAGCAACGTGTAACCCAACAGCAAAAGGTAGTGGGGCGACAACGACAACGAGCACCCGTAATGATGAAAGCAATGAATCGCCATTACCAGCTGTTGATGCACGCTTGCTGTTATTATTGTTGTGATTTCATATTTTCTAAAACACAAACCTATGGTTCTGTTACTTGATTCCCCAGATTAATGTTCTAAAAAATAACAAAAAAGAAAAGTGTTTTAAATCAACATGTCCTTTTTCACACGACAATTGCCCTTTTATAGTTTTAAATTAAAATGTTTTCTATTACGTTCATATTTACAATATTTGATACGTTTAGCTTCTTTATTTTCTTTACAGCTTATATATAATTTTTGTACTCCTTATTACGTTTTAAAAGAGAAAACGAGCACCGGGGTTGAAGATCATTGTTTTTAATTGCAAAATCAATTAAAATACATCAGATGAAAGTTTTCGACTGCGCGGCTCGTCTTTGATGGTATATATAATAATAATTTATATTTAGATCCAAAAAAGGGGGAAAATATTAAAAAGAAAACTCCCTATTTTTTATGATAGTAGCGTTTTTTAGGGGTTTTTGGTCATAAATGAAAGATGAACTAAATACATTTGCTAGTGTTTAAGGTATTAATAAAATACATCAATAAAAAATAATAGAGAAACAAAAAATGTATGTTTTAAGAAAAAGTCGAAATAAAGAATTACAAGACTTGAAAGAAATTATTATTTTTCTTTAAATTTAACGTAAGTAATCTGATGTTCTAGCGTAATTTTTGTCTTTAATGTGTATAATTAAAAGAATTTTACAAAAAAAAATTAAAATTTAAATAGCTTTTATGGCTATTGAAATACAAATAAAAATTTACAGTTATGACAAAATTGAAGCCTTATGTTAATATAACTGATGACTTAAGATACGAGCACTAAAAAAGGTAACCCAGACAAGTCTTCAGAGTTTACTTTCTGCCAGATGCTGAGCTCATATTACTTTTTGGTAATTTGGATTTGATGGGTGAACTTATGTGATTACAGCCGAAGCAAAAAAAAAAGAAAGAATCTTTAGAATGCCATTTTAGTTGGCCAAGACATATAAGTTTACGTGATTTGATGACAAATTGAAATTGCTTTATGTTTACTTTAATAATAAATACCCCTTTCTGAGTGAAAACTAGAAGAATATAAAATAAACAAAATAAAAAACCAAATTATTGAAGCGGTTCGAAGAAGGGTTTTACTATGGAAATTTGATCTGATTTCCATACATATTTATGAATATAATAGAAATATTTATTTATTTATTGAATATATATTTTATAAATAAATATATAAAATATAACAAAATAGAAGCGCAGGGTAACATAGACCATATGCGCGCATAAGTGTTTTTTTTTTTCTATCTGTAACATATTTACACTTATAGAATATGAACAATCAAGTAATACAATTTAATTCAGGTTTTCAAAAGGCAAGAAAAATTAAATTAGTTTTATGTGTATGTATATTTATATTATGTAGTTTAAGGGAGGAGTATCGGTTAAACATCATTAATTCCATGTACGTTCAGGGCCCTCAAAATGTCTTGATTTTGGGCATTCTACTAAAATATGTCGAACATCCATGTCACAGCCACATTCGTCGCATTGCAGTGGATTTGAGTTATCGAAATAATGTTTAAAGTTGAACAATGTTTTCCCCATTCTGAGGCGTGCCAGAAGAATATATTGATTTCTGGTGTAGTTTGAGTGGTATTTTGGTCTATCTAGGTTGAAACTGTGCGATCGCAGAAAGCTTTTGGATTGTTTCTATGCGATCTTTTGTTCAGTCCTCCATATGCCTTTATATACATATATATTTGAGACAACACGATGAAAGCAGAAAATCTCGTAAATCATCGACTTTTTAATTACTTCCTTGGCAGCATTGTCAGCAAACTCATTTCCTCCTATACCGACATGAGAGGGCACCCACAGGATTTGCACTGGCCTAACAATATTTGACTTTTTTTAGGAAGTTGTCGTACATTTCTTTACTATTGTGAAGCAGAGCAATAACCACGCTAAGGCTGTCAGTACATGTGATGGTCCTCAATTTAAGCTGAGCAGCAAAAATAATTGCCGAATTAATAGCAGCTAGTTCGGCATTAAAAATGCCAGAAAATTCTGGTAAAAGTCCTTGCTTAACAGTGGTGTAAAGAGAGCTTGAAGTTTGTCGAACAACAGCATACCCGGTTATTCCGTTCTGATACGAACCGTCAGTAAACAGCACCATTTCGGGTGAAAAATTGGAAATTTTTTCAGTTACCAAGGATTTGAGGAATTCCCGATTAGTGGTGTGTTTGTTGTACTCAGCTAGACTATAATCAATTTCCATAAAATTATGAAAAGTAAGTCGTCCAATAGGTTTATCAGGTAGAGGTATGCCAAGTTTCCTTAAAAAGTATATGATGTGCTGAGCAGCACATGCACTTTTAAAATTTTTTTTTACGATGATATCCCAGAATAGCTGATGAAGCCCGTCTTTAGGATCCGTCATTGCTCTAGCAACGAGGTTTACAGATCTTGCTTGTGTTACTGCAGAGAAATTCTTAATTTTGCATTCCCATCTTAAGGACTGTGTTGGCGTGACCTTTAACAATCCTGAAGCTGTCCGGAAGCAGCTGTTAGTTGAGGCGCCTAACTTTCTGACATTGGCTTTGCTTGTCCAACCGTAAATTGTCACACAGTGTTGTGCTATGCTGTAAACCAAGGATGAGCAAATCTTAATTGCAATTTCCATAGGTGGTCCCTTCTTCCTAGAGCAAGTTAACTTAAGTAAGTTGTTAATCTTGCTTAACTTTTCCAGTAGGTATTTAGGTGAAAGTTCCACAGTAGATTCTTTGCAAAATGTAGACCAAATATTCTCATGTTGTTTTTATACGGGATTAATACGTTATCAAGCATTACATCGTTTACATTGCAATTTCTTCTCCTACAAACATGTAGAATTTTAGATTTACTCTCTGGTATAACAGCTCCACGTATTTTTGCCCATTGTTGAACTTTGTAATTTAGCAGGTTAAGCCTCGAAGACACTTGATTTGGTGACCCAGATGCAACAGCAAAAATGTTGTCTGCATATATGCCAACATAACCTATGTTAGGAAGTTTTCCAATAGACTTTGCCAAGGAATTTGCGTACATGGTAAACAAGAAGACGGACAATGGTGATCCTTGAGGAACTCCATTATCTAATGGCCGTTGCCGGGAGATGTACCCATAGATCCTTACCATAATTTTCCTATTGGAAAGAAATGAAAAGATCAATCTCATCATTGTAGGAGGTATATCTAATTCTTTTAGTTGGTCAATTACAAAGATGGAAACAACACGGTCAAAGACCTTTTCAACATCTTCTGACAAAACAGCGCTGTGCTTTTTCATAGATAAATTAGTCTTGAGTACCGATTCGAGCTCATGGCATGATGTTTGGGCAGGAAAGCATGGTGACTAGGCGATATACTATCCTTATAGGCTCCCCAGAAACGAGTGGATATAATTTTTTCCAAAATTTTTGACAATACTGTGAAATAGGCCGATACCCTTCAATTTTATTTGGATTTTTTCCCAGTTTAGGAATGGGAGTTAAAAGAGCCAACTTCCAATCGTGAGGAAAAATTCCCGTTCTCAACTTCATGTCCAACGGTGCATTTTTAACCATAGAATATGTTATCCTGTCTATGGATGGTGTAGTTCCTCTGGAATTGTTCAAAACTCAATTTAATGCTAAGGAACATTAATATCAGCGCACAAAAAAAAAAGTCAGAACTATTAACTGCGGTAAGGCCATCAAAATAATTTTTCTTCCGATCAACGATGTTTTTATCAAATCCAAACTTCTGCAAATTTATTAGCGATATCGGATGGACTTCTTAAAATAGTGTCTTTTTCAATGATTGATGGAAGTTATACATTCTTTGTCTTCTGATACTGCTGATTCTATTCCATAAAGATCTGATATCAAGCATTGGGTTTAATGAGTTTAAAAATGTTTCCCAGGTTTTCCGCTTTGCCCTTAGAAACTCACGTTTTACCTTAGCACAGGCTCGTCTATAATTGATGACATTTTCTTTACTTCTATGTCTTGTAAAAAGGTTCTAGGCTTTCACTTTAAGCATGATAATAGAAATATGTTTAACGGTTTAAATTTAATAATAAATATTGATTCTTAATTTTCTATTAAATGATGGATTTGAAGAATAACTTCTACTCTTTATTCACAAGAAGGCTTAAACACGCTCCTGTTTTTGCGACGGTGTCGGTTTTAAAAATCGGTTCTGAGATTTGTTGAATGGAAGTTATATTTGTAGAAACTAAAAATGTCGGATTATCCGATATAACGTTATTAAGTAAATAAAAACTGCGGCTGTAGTTGTGATTTTTTTTTTAAATTTCGTAAAACTTAAAAAACGTTCAGTTTTAAAATGCACCGAAATCCAGTACTTAGGCACTAGTACTTAATTAAAATTCTTTCAAAGGCTTACATTTGATTTTTTTTTTTTTTTTGGTTTTACTACAAGTTTAACCTGCAATATTTTTCAAAATTATCAAATGCACAAACTATCAAATTAATTTTTATATTTTGAATTTTTATCGTTGAAGCTAATATATTAGACGTTGTGTTTTTCGCTCTGTTTGGGAGTAAGACGTAGACAGGTTAAATAATTTCACACGATATTTTAGAAAATATGTAGAAACTTGTGTAAGATTTAGTACTAAAGCTTACACCAAAACATTTTTTTCTAAAATAGTTGATTTTTTGACAGTAAACATTTTTCGTTTTTATAAACAGAATATTTAGCTTATTATTTGTGAAAAATATAGTGTTTTTTAAAGATTTGACAGTTTTGATCCGATTTAAGCAAACTATAGCATTTGCCCAATTCTATTTAAAAGAAATATTTAAAGTGTTTACAAATTTAAAACAATTGTCTTTCGCAGTTGCTATACTGTTTTAGAAACAAAACTATGATGGATTAAACACAAAATGTAATGTAAAATTAACTTAAAAACGAATTACATAAATTTGTGAATATTTATTTATAAAATGGAATACTTACCATAACTTTAATATATGCATATGGCCTGTATGTTTCTCCGCTATGCAATTAAGTTGAAAAGAAACCAAAGTATTCACAATTTTTTTTATTTATAATATTTCAATATTAATTTTTATTCATCATATATCGTTCATATGTGTGTGTATATATATATATATATATATAATTTCTGTTATTATATTATATGTATAATTGTAATCTGGATGTTTTTACTTATTTTTTTCCGATTTTTTTGTTGTTGCTGTAATTCACATTTGCAATTATTTTGTATATGGTTTTTTTATGTATAAAATAATAAGTAAAGAAAAAACTCATTAAAAAAGAATTGGAAAAAAAGTTATATAATATAGTCTAGACAAAATGTGTTACATTTTCGTTTAATGTATATACGTGTATATATAAGGGTATGGATTTCTTTTCATTTATTATTTATAATGTAGGTCATGTGTTTGTTTGCTGCTATGGATTCTTCTCTACTCGCTTCTTCACTTTCCATTTTCTTTAATACATATTATTTTATGATAAATTTTTCGTTTTTGTGTAGCTTTGTTTCTCTTTTTCGATTTTCGTATATAATTATATTTATTTATATATAATGGTAATAATAATTGTTTTACAAATACACCGCATACCACACTAAATAATGCACATAAGTTCAATTGGTTTTAAATTTATTTATAATTAGTTTAATATATATATTTGCGTTTATTTATATCGATTGATTTTTATAGATTTTCTAGTTGTTTTATTTAGCAAAATATAGATTTTATAATTTTTGTAAAAGCATTTAATAGATTTGTATAAACGTTTAACAAAAACTAAAACAAATACATGGTAATAATTATATATACGATTTTCACTTGTCTATTTATATATTTTTATGATAAATTTTTCTTATCTCTTTTATGCAACGTATTAACAAGTTTGTTTTATTTATTTATTTATTTTTTTTGTATTTTTAAAAACATCAAAAAGAGAGTCAGGAAATTTTCTACAAGTTTATTTTTTGTTGTTTAATTTCACATAAATTTAATTTATATTAATTTTGATTCGTTACATTTGTATATATAAATAAACTATTTTCAAGTGGAAGTTTATGCATAAACTAAGTTTTGCAATATATTGGGAAGTGACAACTCCAAGTTTAACTTTTAACATTTTTAGTTTTATTTGTAAGGAGCTGAATTGTCCTCACGGCGTTAACAAAAGTAATGTATTTGGAATTTAGAAACCATTAAACGAACAATAAGGTCTACTAGTTGAATATGACATTCTAGTTTTGAAAGTACATTTAAGTACATTAAAAAAAATATTTTTATATTTCAAATCTACGCTCGTTGTTACATCATTTTACAGACCACTAGAAAATCGAAAACTACAAATTTTATTTGAAGAAGCAAATTTGAGGTTAAATTTATGCATTCATGTTGTTAGAGCCGCCACATTCGTTTCCAACCATTTTATTGTGGGCAATGAAAAGAATCTAAATAAGTAGAATTCGGTCGAAATGCTAAATTTTGGCATTTCTTAAAATATTGTTAGAAACGACAAATTGTCCACTTTATTTTCGGGCATGGAATTCGGTTAAGTCATAGATTCACTCATAGCGTCTATGATGGAAATATCAGGATATAAATTTTTTAGAATATTTAAACTTGGTTTTAGAAAAGTTTTCTATTTTATTGAAGAAGCTTCCTGTCAATCTAAGATCTGTACATAAATAAGAGAGCGAATAAGAATTTATTCCCTCCTAAATTCTATTTCTGGAAGTAAATAACAAGTTTTCCGACTGACGCCATTAGTTGAAAATGTATTTGCTCATTTTATTAAGAAGAATTCTATATTAATAGAGACGGAGCATAAGGAAGTTTTCGATGCAAATTACTTAAACAATGTCAATTTAAAAAATAAATCAGACTAAACATAATTTTATAATTTCTCGATTCGTTTTTGTAATTTTTTCGCAATATACGCCACTACATTTAAAAATTCAAACATTTTTCATAAGAGCAATATTATTTTGATAGGAAAGAAACGGTATTTTAACATATTTTTTCTGAAACCTTTCTGTAAATTTAATTTTCTTTTAGAAAAAGAAACCGAAATAAGTGTAATGTATGCATTTTCCATAAAAAAAAGTCCCAGGAAATGCATTCTATTTAGAGTTCCTAAAAAGTTTATTTACATGAAGAAACTAATAAATAAGTCATTCACATTCATTGATTGAGCACTGTAACAGAGTCGGCTTCAAGTGAGTATCGCTATAAAGTTCTTACTCACGGCGCTCTAACCGCAGGGGGCATATTACAATGCAATTGTCTGCGCTCCTTTGGGATAGCCAAGCAAACTTGAACTGTCTGACAATAGAACTCGACAATGTTGGGAGCAAGCTACCCCAACTGTCGGTTCTTTCTCCCAGCTAGAAGATAAAAAATTGAGTATGTTATATGGGATAGTTGTCGAAGGTGAGGCATATTTTATTACCCCAGCTACTCCTTGGGTCAATAGCGCCGGGTTGCAATGCAACTCCACATTCGAGCTCGAAGAAGAAGTTTTTATTGTTTTCATCTACATCGCGCGGGATTCTTCTACTAGGGATCCTACCCTAACCAATCAGGTGAGGAAGTTGGACAGGATAACAGAAAAAATAAATGGAAATATTTCGCAATTTATGACGTTTGTATTCATATTATGCCTCTTATTAAACGCATAATTAAATTAAGTAGATAAATCTGACATCTGGAAGTTTCTTTAGATGCATGCGACATTTCATTGTTTCAAACAATAAATTGTCGATTGCATTGCAATCATTTGAAAGCAATAGTAGTGGAATTCAATTCAATTATCATTACTCTATGGGTTTGAACCAACAGATGATGCCATTACAATTATCAATTGAAATGAGATCGCACCAATTGTCTAATTATAAATAATCACTTCCGCTTGGGCGGTAACCTTTTTGTAAACCATTACGTATGGTAAAGGTCTTTTCAAAAATTGATCCGATTCCATTGCAGTTGGTACAACAAATGATCGTTGAAAATACATTTAATTTCATTTTATTGTACAAATTGTAATTTACAAGCCTAAAAACGAAATCTAAATCAAATTACAATAATATAACACTAGTTGGGGGAAAAAATGCAATGCCATTATTGAAGAAAAATGTCATTTTTCCATTTTTGGTATTGGGAACCATTATAATGAAATTTCCTTGGTAACTAAATTTCCACATTTTTGTTATCCTTAGGCGTTATTCAACTCTATTTTAACTTTCACCTTTTAACACTGCCTTTAAATAACCGGCTCTTAAATGTCCAACGGAATTTCTATTAAAAGTAATTGTAAATAATTAAAAGCAATACGAGCTTTTTTGAAGCTGAATGTGTTTAACGAAGAACAACTTAAATCGTAGCATTAAACAGTCATTGTTTCCTAGCATCCATTGAAAGAAGTATCTATAAATAACCCTATTCTAATGATCAGCTAATGCTTATGTTGAAAACATAATGCTAATGTTAAAAGCATGCCATTCTCATGAGATATGTAATAGAATTTTTGTAATAGAATGCAGTGAATGTTATAGAATTTTTCAAACTGGACTTCAAAGGTTGACAAAAGTGAAATTTCTGCCGAGTAACTGGTAGTTGATTATACTCAAATGGTTGAATAATGTATCCGTTTCTTGGACAACTCTAATCGACAAAGCACAATTAGATTCATTGCTTGACGAGTTGATAACTGATATAAAGATAACGATACGCATTATCATTATATATGGTTTTACAGATTTTGAGATCATGATAGCCTACAAAAAATTGCGCAGCTAGCATTATTTAAAATTTGTAGAAATGTGAGCGATTGTTAAATTAACGTTTCTTTCTTCGTTTTCAAAACATCATTTACAATATGAGCTCAGAGTCAGATCAACATAAGCTGCATTGTACTAAATTTTCAGGAGAGCATTAAAATTTCTATACACTCCTAAAAATGACACGATATTTAACAAAGTGAGTTTTATAACGGACTTTCCATTCCTGCAGAGAGTTGTAAAATTCGATTTCTGCGGCCAAACATGTAATAAAACAGAAGTAGCTATATATTTAGAGTTATACTATCCTGGATTTGCGTATCGGAAATGAGAAAATAAATTCAACATTGTTTTTCTTCAAGCTCAATTTGTTAGATGTTATAAATCCTAAAATAAAGTAGTGAATGTAATGTAAAATAATAAAAAAAAAATAAAATGAAAATTTTCATAACATAGAATATAAAAATATTAAATAATAAATAGTTTCAAGAACGAAAAAAGTACAAATATGTATAAAACCATTTACCATTTATCTTTATAAACATACATACAATACAATGGAGATTGCCTTGTTTAAATACAAAAAGGAAATATCGACTTGTATATAAAATCAAGAAGAAAAAACATTAATAAAACAATAAGAACTAATTAAAATATGTAGTAAGTTAAAGTTACATTTGTTTTAAATTCGCAAAAAAAAACGTTCATAGCATTATATTTTTCTTTAATTTGTAAACAAACGTCTGCTATAAAAGCATATATCATAAAAGGTTTTATAAACTGTATTTTTTCATTACAATCTTAAAGTAATCTGTTTGGGGCATAATATAATCGTTTTTCGATTGTGATTTTGAATAAAATGTGTATCACTTGTTTTATTGTAAAAAAAAACATTTATTTTATTACAATTTAGTTTGTTACTAAATAGCTTAATAGTTTTACACATTAGCAATATATTTATAAATTCATTTATTCATATTTATCTATAGATTAGATTCTTGTTATCATTTACAATTTCCACAAAAAAAGTAAAGATTTTGTCTAATTAGAAATCCGTTAATTAGTTTTCACATGTTTTTCTTTATCTTCTTCAAATGGACAAATTACTCCTGGTTATCAAAACAAGGATGTTTAAACTTTTGCAAGAAAACGAAACAAGGAAGCTAAATTGTATTTCTACATTTGTTACAGTTTTAAAGATTCGAAGTGGTGCAAAATGTTTGTAGGGGACTTTTCGAATAAATTTCGCAAGCCCAGTTAACAACTTCTAAATTTCTTTCATTTCTTTTAAATTACATTTTAAATTTTAAGGAAAAACTACAAGTTTAAACACAATTTGTTTGAAAGAAAAAAAAATATTTCAATGCTTTAGAAAATGTCTTTATCTACGTTTTTGCGTTTCATAAAAAAAAATCAGATTTATATCGATATTACTTATATTAATATTTTTACATAGTAGTTTCTAGTTTAGTTTTCGTAGAGAAAATGCATGTTCTTTTCATTTCCAAAATATTTAAATTGTTACACTTATATAAAATACATATATATTTCTTCATACGAATTATAATTTATGTATATATATACGTATATAAGTTATATTGTAAATTTCATGTATATATTTATGGAAATATATATTAAAAATAAGCAGAAAATAGAGATGATGAGAGTCATGAACGTTAGACGTGGGCGCATTCTTGCAAGTTGTAAAGAAAAATGTTCTTTATGTACTTATTATAAATGTTTTGAGACAAATTTTCGTTGGAGTTTGGAGAATTTGGGGAATTTCGCAAAACACACATCCATCTTTAAGAGGTTAATTTGATTTCTATAAAGAATGTTCAAGGAGTATAAATTAAAACAGTTACTATAGGATACGTCAGACGATGTGCTAGAACGTTACTACCATTCTTTAAGAAAGTATTTCTCCTTTTTTTTAAGTAAAATTCAATAAGGGGGAAAAAAAGTTATCTACATTCTGCTATAAGAAGTATGAAAGCGGTATAAAGAAAAGAAGTTTCTACGAGACAATCAGTGTAGAAGGAACTTAAAGAAAAACCATATAACAAAAAATACCGGTTCACAGTATCAATCACAACACAATGTTTGTAATGCAAACAAGTTCTGCTGAATCATCATCAAATCACAATTGACAAGAAGAATCTTCTGCAAGATAATCGCCATAAAATTAGTTTTCTGTAAATAAGCTCTATGCATAAAAGAAATACCTCGTACAAAGAACTAATTAGAAATATTTTTTTGTAATAAAAAAAGAGTTCAGCTGAATCATCAAAAGAAAATTCCAGTTTTAGGAAAAAGAGTTTTCTGCAAGATAATCACCGAAGAAAGAAGTTTTCTAAAAACGCAACTCTTGTACAAAGAACTAGTTGCAAAGTATTTTTATGATACAAAAAGCCCCGCTGAATTATCAAAACAAAATTCCAAACAAACAAACAAACATTTCTTGCACAAAAATGATTCTGTAAGAAATAATGGCACTTTAAGAAAATTGTTTGTACTTTAAGAAAAATAATTATTAAACTGAAAACATTGAAAAGCGATATTGAACTCTTTATTGTTTTGCAAGATACTATCATCATCAGCAAAAAAATAATGTCAACTTTTATGCATTAAAAACAAAAGCCCTTCCGTAAACAAATTTTTTGAAAAATCCTGCGCTTAATTAATTTTGTTACAAGAAGAGAGAGAAAAAGTTCTTAGTAGGCAATTATATTTTCTATCTGCAAATTGATGCTGAAAAGTTTTACACAAGATGTTCTAATATATTGCAAAAGTTTACTTAAAAGAGATTTGTAAAATTTTATCATAACAAATGGTTTTGTGAGACATGCCCTTGAAAGCAATTATATTTTCTATCCATGAATGAAAACTGAACCCTCTCTTCCGCAGCCAAGTTTTGTCATGTGAAAAAATTTTTCTTCAATGAGTTTTGGAATTGAATTTTATTATAAGAAACATTTTTGTGGAGAAAATCCTTTGCAAGCAATCACATTTTCTATCTAAAATGGATGTTGAAACTTTTTTCCGGCACAGTTCTTACTATGTTTCAAAAGTTCTCCATAAAACGTTTTGTTATTGAAATTTATTAAGAAAAGTCCCTTGTAAAAATTATATTATATATACAAATGGATGTTAAAATTTTCTGTAGCAGGGTCATTACCTGAAGAAATTTTCGTTGAAAATGTTTTGTTATTGAATTTTATTATAATAATGCAATATAATATAGTTTTTGCCTACGGTTCTTTACCAGGAAAAAAATAAGTAAGTTGTAACAGTCAGTTTTTTTTCAGTTTTGAAAAATGTTACTTTATTGAAGAAATCAAAACGGAAGTTCTCATAAGATAGTTCCTTATAAAAATTTTTTATATAAAATAATTTTCTCTATTATATTTTTTTCAACAATCAGAACACCGCTCTAAGTATAAAATTGTCAGCTGACATATTAAATGGGTGTCACACGACTTTAACCATTTTATAGTAAGTAGGAAATAATAGAGCTTCTTTTCCACAATGAAAAACACTATAAAACATGTTCGCTACAAGAAAATTCTCTGCAAAGCAGCTATTAAGAAAAGATCTTAATTGACAACGCAAATTTTAAAATAAAAATATCCACTCAAAAACATTTTCATGCAAGAATTTGGACATTTCTTGAAAAATAATCTTTTTCTAACTGGTTTCTCAATAAATTGATGCTGATATAAAAATTATAAATCCCTACCAAAGACAATTTTTGTATATATTTATAGCGTAAAAATGTGTTTCCGCTCATTCAAATTTAAAATGTATTATTGTTCCTATAGCAATTTGAAGCAGCAAACATTCCTAATGTCTATTTCCTTCTGGCGTATATTCCGATTACCATGACAAAATTGCATGCATCTACGATTTCGAAGTGTTTCAGTCTACATATCTAAAGTAACTGTTTTAGATTTTAATATGGTCTCCAATAACAAAAAAAAAAAAAAAAAAAAAATAAATAAATAAATAAATAAATAATAATATGCATGAATGTTTCTGAAAGCCTCTTAAAATCAAATATAGGTAAAGTAGGAAATACCTAAAAAATGTTTAAGTTTAAAAACACAATGGTATAACAATAAACAAAAAGCAATAAATATAAAAAGAGAAGAAAAAATCAAATAATAACTTAACAAATGTTCTAAGGAATATTTCTTTACGTAAAATAAAACTGACTTTATTGCATTCATGTTAAACACTTACTGTGGAATGTTTGCGGTAGTTTAATAAAGGTAATTATAATGTGACAGTGATGTGGACGGCAATGTCGCTATGATTGAGCTATTAGCGTCCATTGTTCAGGATTTTGAAACCGTAGTTGTTGTTGATGTTGTTGTGTGTAAGAACAATAAAACTCCTTAAACTAAACTCCAACTATCTGTAGCTGTGATCACCTAAAACACATAGGACCATGCACCTACATACAGGTGAGTGTGATGGAAATTCTCTTTATTGAAGTCATCATTCTTCTATTACAAGAAAATCCATAAAAACATTTCATGGGCGGAGTTGGATAGATAGACCCATAACCGTTTAACGCATAAACATCTTAACTAGACTGGCAAAAAGGAAAGTGAAAAATATGAATGAAACCACAAATATAACGGCCTTTTCTTGATCTGAGAAACGTTTGCGATTCGTGTACACCGAGCCCAGACGTGTGGCAAAACGTTTCAGGACACTGCCGTGTTGCTGGTGGCGATGGTTGTCCAGAATGTGCTGATGATGGCTAATGGCTGCGGTGGCGGCCTGCAGTAGGATGGGATTATTGGCAAAGAGTTGATTAGCACTGGCCGCTAAAAGGGTAGCCGTTGACTGTGCTGTGGCTGCATTGGAACTATAGCTACTTGCACTTGTGGCTCCTGTCGAGTTACCATTGCTACTTTGACTTGCGACGACATTGTCATGGAAGTCATGGTGATGATGATGATGGTGATTGGGATCATCACAACCGGCAAAACTAGCGGCTAATTCACTGGCCACACTGCCAATTGGTATGAAGCCCATGGCATTACTTCCTATTAGTAGCGTGTTGTTGCCTGCCGTCGAACTGTTGCTCATAGCTTTGTTACTACTGCTGCTGCTCGAACTGGCTGCTGAGGCTGACACAGAGCGATGATGCAAGGTGGAAGAGGTGCCAACGTCACCGCCACTAGAGCTGCCGTGGTGGCCACTGTGCCGGCTGTTGTGATGGGAATGTAACGCGTTGTGATGATGGTGGTGGTGCGAATGATGATGTGCATGACCATGACCGTGACATGAAGAGGCGTCCGCGCCTGCGGCATTTAGACTAGCAATCATACTTGCCGCTGCGTTGGTCAGTAGATTATCATCTATATCCTCAAGCTGTGGAATAAGTGGCACTAGATAACGGAAAGGTGATGTGAATGCTCCCAGCAGATCTTCACCCATGCTTGTTACGCGTATGGGACATACTCGAAATTGGTATAGGCCAGCAGGTTCTAAGTTTTCAATTGTAAATTTGGTCTCGCTACCACGGTAGATCTAAAAAAAGAGGACAAGCCAGGGATGTATATATTACTACTAGCAACTCTAAAAAATATGTATCTACATTGGTAAAAAAATCTGTTTTTATCTTTAATTTGTTACAATATAGTATAATCTAACTTATTACTTACCTTTTTAAATTCACCATCTTTGCCTATAGCATATTGCAGCATATATTCAACCCGATCGGGAAATGAATTCTTCGAATGTTGCCATTCCAATGTGAGTGGTACACCCAACATTAAATTGCCTAAGCCGGTAAGGAAACTGGGTGTCTCGGGTATCAAACCTGAGGGTATAACACCTCCTGTTGATGATGACGCAGTTGTACTACCACCTGCACTTGTGTTAGAAGAGGATGTCGCTGCAGCCGTCATTGTGGGTAGATTTTGGGCAACTCGTGGTGCTTTAATGCTATTTGGCAAACAGGCCGACGTTGCTACCACAAATTCTTCGGAATATTCGCCCACACCAGCGCGGTCATTTCCCGCACAAATGCGGAATGTGTAGGATGTTCTTTCCTGCAATTTATTGACTTTACACATGCAATTTGTTCCGGTATAGACTACTTGGAATTCCTTGGCTCTTTGCACGAACATTTCCACATAAAATTTGGTGAAGTCTAGATTTTTACCATCACCCCACTTTAGTTTGATAAAATTGTGACCCACGCCTGAACATTCCAATTTCGGTGGCGAAGGAGGCGATGGGAGTGTTGTTAATTTGGCGTAAGAGGAGAAGGGGCCTGAACCGATGGCGTTGTTCGCTTGTACCTTGAATTTGTATGAAGTCTCCGGTTGCAGGTTAGTTATCGTGTATTCTGCTTTATCGTCTGGTGTCATTATAGTACGTTCGGAATATTCGATGGTATAGTGGGTTATGGGAGAGCCATTCGCCTCAGGTGTGGACCATCTGAGTGTGGCCTCATTTGAGGTGAATTCGTAGTCTTTAATTTGAGGAGCAGCTGGGGCGGCAGCGGGCGTCTGGCAATTAACCAAAGGAGACCATTTGCTCACACCGGCTACGTTACAGGCATTGACACGGAAATAGTAGCACGTGAAAGGCATTAGGTTCCGTATATCTGCGCTGCACTGCGAACCTTGATAGCAAGAGTGGAATGCTGACGATGGGGGAGGTTGCGGTACTAAGGCATGGGCTTCTGGAGAGATTGGCGATGCTGATGATGTGGCACTTTCTAGACGATACTCGGAGATGGGAGCTCCACCCTTATTTGCCGGTTCTTGCCAGGTGACGTGCAATTGCGTGGCGGATTTGACGATGACTTTGAGAGACTCAGGATTATTCGGTGGTGCAGCAGCAGAGGAGAATTGGAACCATGCGGACCAAGGGCCAGCTCCTATGCGATTAATAGCTCTCGCTTGGACCTCATATTGATTGCCTGGTTGCAAGTCTTTGATAACACAGTAAGCATCTTTTCCTCGGTAGACGATGGCAGGTTGCTCTTGCTCGCCTGTTCGCCGAATTTGTAACTCAAATTCTAGTACGGGCGCTCCTCCAATGTACTCAGGTTTATCCAGTCTTAATACAGCAGCGTAGGGACCCGGGGGATTATCGTAGTGGGGTGCAGGGGGAGCAGCAGGTACTACAGCTTCTGAGGTGATGTGACTGACCTCAGAAAAAGGACTAAGTCCACCAGGGCCTACGCAAGAAACTCTTAACTGATAGGTTGTACCAGGTTGTAAACGATCGCAGGTCGTTTCGCAATCCACCCCTGCGTATATGCGTTCAAACTTCTGGCCTCCTCCATTGATTTCCAGGTAGTAACATTGAATTTCAGCTCCACCGTTGTCGGATGGTGGTTCCCAACGCACTCGGAAGTGGTTACCATGTATTTTACCCTTGGCATAAGGCTTTCCCGGACGTCCCGGTCGTTCTGCTTCAGTTTTGTAGGAAACTTCACTGGACCATGATGAGGCTCCCGTTTCATTCTCGGCCCTAAGACGGAAGCAGTACAGGGTGGCCCTACGTAGTTGGCAACATTCATAGGAGCAATCTGGGCCATTGTACATATTTAAGTAGCCATGCCCCGAGTCGCGATCCAACATTTGCAGGACATAAATACACGTACCGCCATCGGATTGACGTCTCTCCCAAAGCAACCGCAACGAGGAAGAACTGGATGATTGCAAAGTGGGAGGTTTGGGCGCTGCTGGAGGGTTACCCTGAGTGCTAAATGTACAAATGGGTGAGTAGAGAGATGGTCCAATTTCATTGACAACCGCCAAACGGAAATGGTATACTGTTGATGGTTGCAGTTTGGTCATTATATATTGTTTGCCCTTAGACTTCACAGCCTCCACAAAATTGATTGTTCGTTCTCCACTTACAGTGGGTCCCGTCTTGCCCTCGTCATATTCCAGGAGGTAATGTTGTAGGGGAGAACCGTTGAGTTGGGAGTTATTCCACCGTAAATGCAGTGAGTTCTTTGTACACATAACCAAGCGTGGAGCTGTTGGCCTATCGGGTTCACAGGCTGGCGTTGTAAATTCCGTAGGCTCTGACGGGTTACCCTGCAGATGTTCGTAATGAACTTGCAGGCGCACTAAATATTCTTGGCCCGGTTTCAAATCCTGAATGACACAGTCGTAAGAGGAACCTTTATAGAGACTCTTAAATTTGCACTCTTTTGCACGTTCGCCTAACAGAACGTTATATCTCAGTTCCTCCATATTGATTAATTGCAAAGCTGATTCGTTTACACACTGTGGAGCATCCCACATCAGCTTGACAGAACGTGATGTAATGTCAGTTACTTCTGGTTTTTGTATGGCCGACAACTGTTCGACTATGGATGCTTGATAATCTTCTTCTTCGTTCTCCTCGCCATTGATAACAGATAAGGAAACATCTTCACTTTCTTCGGATGATGCTACAGAAGAAGAGGCACCTTGGCTGCTAGTATTATTATTGTAATGGGATACGTTTCCATTACGCTGCTGATGGGATTTACGTTGATGAGTGCTATTGTGTTGTGACCTTAAAGATCCATTATTATTGTGACCATTCATTTGTGGCTCCAGGCGACGTGGTGAAGGAGAATGGGTGGGCGATGAAACAGCTGAATCTGTAAGATAAATTGGAAAATGGGTCAGAATAGAATAGAAGTACGACAGCAAATATATATTTGCTTTTATAACGGAGACATTTGATTCGGTTTAGCTATTCTTTCGATGTGATTGCTCCCAAGTCGAAATACACAAATTATTGTTGGCAAAAAATTCACAATTATCTGCAAAAGATACCAACATGAACAAAAAGTATGGATTAAAGGATCAAATTCTACACCTCCTAATACTAAACGATGGGTTGGGTGTTTATATCAAGTTTATGGACATTTTCTGACCATTAAAAATAGCCTCTTTTTCCCCTCTTTGAAACTACCTAGACAGAAAAATACTTGCCCACTGTTATTATTTTCCCAGTTCCAAAATGATAAAACGTTTTCAAAACCAAAAAAAAAATATAATTTGTCCAATTATCAACAGACAAAATATCGCTTAAGTGAGTCGTAAAGTGTTATTTCTGCCGTATCCAAAATACATTTACGAATAGAAAACATGTATGTTCATTAGATTGCCTCGAAAAACTATCATGGGCGGGACCATTCTCAAAACATCTTCAACCGGTCTTTAACGTGTTAAATAAAATAGAATTTCCAATAAAATTGAACACTTATTTTATTTATCATTTATTATTTTTGCTATTACGAATATTATTATATTCTTGATTTGTACGCTTAACTGCGCCTCCTTTTACAATTCGATTGAATAAGTCTATTAAGGAACAGTAAAGCCAAAGAAATACGTCTGCTACCAAAAAACGCCATTACATTCTGGAAAATTTTATGAAAATTCTATGAAAACAATCATTGCCAATTCGCACAAAGATCGTGATATCTGGAGCATAAAAGCATATGTTACATTAATTTCCATATATAACTAAAGTTTTGGTTTGCGAACAACTATAAGTTTTTGAAATGGATGCATAGATGGAATATCTTTTGGGAATCGCATAAAAATAAATTAGCCTTCAATTTTGTAAGGGTACTTTTGTCAGTTTTTGGGCTCCATTACAATGCACTTTAAAATCATTTATTACAAAGTACAGCTGAAACGATAAGATAATTTCAATCTAGAGTCCCTCACCTTATCTGGGTTTTCTTCTTCTTTGGGAGCTTTTTTTTGGAAATCCTAAATCATAAGTGAACACAGCACTAAAGGACACACAACTCAGATGACAATTTATTTTGTAATGATTATTAATTAATATATTTATAACTTAATTTTATTTTTTCATTTTTTCATTTATTGAACAGTCTTGTAATTTAACGCCTTTTGGCCAATATTAAACAAATTACAAAATGCATAAAACAAATACTACTTGAATTTGAAAAACAAAATATAACTTAGAATATAAAATTAAATTAACTAGTAACTAATTGCCTATAAAGCTCAAATTGAAGTGCACCACAAAGTAGGCGATATGAAGGGAAATAAAAATAATGAAAAAAAAAAATTAAATATTGAATGATGTATATATGTAGGTCAGGCCAAATTGCAAGTTTTTTTTTTTTTTTTTAAATCACAATAAAATGCATAAATTGAAATAAATACTAAAAATGTATATAAAATAAAAATTGATCACATAAAATCATACATTTAGTATCAACCAATAAATACACCAATAATTAATAAAATCACTCGTAAATGGCAAGCATTAAGATGTCAAAGATGTAAGATGTAAAGAATATTCACTTACGTCAACTGCATATGATAGATAAGTCTATTACGAAATGTTGTGTATGATACATTTAATTTTCTAAGCTCATTTGGCAATGTATTATAGCTACTCTTACATTAAAAGATCGTGCTGTTAGATGGCAAAGGTTGGGGATAAACAATTGCCTTCTACGAACGGAATGACAAAAATAAAAAGATTCGTATAGGAAACGCGGACATTGGTTAGAATATATTTTGTAAAAACACTACAGCAATCATACATCGACAAATGCAGGAAATGAACATCCCAGAAATTTAATCACAAAAGGTGTTATATGTACACGTCTCTTTAGAGAAAAGATGTAGCGAACAGCTCTGTTCAAAGATGATTGAAGGAGTTTCATATATTTTTGATTAGTAGCAGAGTATATCTCTAAGCAGTACATAATACTTGGCATAACTAGGGCATGAACCAGTTGCTTTTTCACATACAGCGGGAGCGACAAATTAGTTGTGTATAACTGCCTCAATACATAGTTAACACTTAAAACAACATGATGATTAATGTGCTTCTCAAAACGCAGCTTATCATCTAATAAGACTCCCAAACATTTCATGTCATTCACAAACTGTAAATTAGAACCATTATAAACTACTCGCAAATCCCCTTCAGTTTGGTTCGAATAAATCATAGCTTTGGACTTAGAAGAATTGACACAAAGTCTGTTTTCTGACATCCAATCACGTAACTTATCAAGCACATAATTAATTTTCTCCTGAAGAACGTCTAGAAACTGGTAATCCCCTTTAAATAGCAACTAAATATCATCAGCAAAGACATAAGGTTTACACAGAGTATCAAATTTTGGAAAAAGATCGTTGATGTAAAGAAAGAAGAGAATCACCCACTCTTTACGCTGAGCACATTACTATATTTACCATTGGCACAAACTTGTTGCTTCCTTCCTGAAAGGTAGGAGTAAATTAAACTACAAGCATTGTTTGCAAACCCGTAAAAATTATATAACTTATCAAAAATTTGTGATCCACTCGATCAAACGCCTTTTCCAGACCCAATGACACCAATACACATAATTTTCTCCCATTGAAATTTTCCCGAATACTATCAGTCAGACCTAGTAGCAAAGAAGTAGTGCTTCTATCTTTTCTGAGTCCACATTGACAATCATTCGGAAAAGACCTAACCTCAAGATATTTGGCTAATTGGATTTTCAAAATATGCTCCACTATCTTTGAGAAAATTGGCAAAATTGAAATTGGCCTATAACTGGCCACAGAATGTGTTGAGTCCTTTTTTACCACTGGGACTATTTTTGCTAATTTCCATGCTGATGGATACTCAAGATGTTGTTCACAATATGTAGGAAATGGGTTGAAATATAGGGGAGTACAAATTTTAAAAATTTTAAAGAAAATCCGTCACAACTGGCTGCATTAGACTTAATCATTAGAAACGCTTTCTCCAAGTCCCGTAGCTCAACACATTGAAACGAAAAACCACTCTCCCACTTTTAATTTAATTCAAAAACGGGTTTCTTTCGTCAAGACGAGGAACGTAGTTTTGTTTTTGTTTTCTTTAGTGTGCGATGCTGAAAAATACGTTTTTTAATCCTCCTTTACTATTAATGCAACGTTGTAAAATCTAGTGTAATTTTTTCCACGCTTTTCAAATTTTTATAGGAAGTATTCAATACGACTCATATTAAATAATTCATTTTTAAATCTTTATGGTTCGTATAGTGCGCAAAGTCAACTGGAGAACATTTCAACATTTAATCATAATGAAAACATTTTTGAAAATTACTTTATTTTGCTTAACTTTCCAATCAAAGAAGCAATTGTATTCTTTGTCCGTTGCAGGTCGCCTGCAATTTTTCTAAGAAAAGCATATGTTTCGAACACAAAATTGAAGCCGGCACAGCACGAGCAAATTTATTGTCAAATTGAATTAGTTATAAAAATAATTTGAAGAACAGTGTCTGATAAGGAGCTAAATTTTCGTCAATTTTTATTTCCTAAAAATATAAACTAGATAAAACATAAATTGAAGTACATTTTTTTAATTATATTTAGAAAACAGTTAAAAAAAAATCCCAAGTTATATAAGCTTAATTCTGAGATGAACTTTGCCGTAAAGGAATAAAAGGTAAAGGGAATATATAAATTCTAGGTTTGATACATTCATATTCAGGATTGCAATTTGGAAATTTCCACAAGAACGACAGTCGACTGGAATGCCAGTGGCAATTTTAAATTCAATTCGGACATATGTATGTAAGTACCTCTAGTTCTGTTTTGCAAAACGAAAACAAGTCTTACGAGTTGTTCTAATGATCACCAGCAAGGTGTCTCAAGATACCAAACTCTTATGTAGATATTCCGACCAGATGAAAACGCAGATAATAGAAGAGATACAACAGAAACAAACGATAGATAATATTGAGATAACGCGAACGCCAGAAAGAAAATATTAGGCAGCGTAGTATCATGGCCGGCAACTTTGACAATTTTTTGCCATTTCGATAATTTTGTCTTCAGATTTCATATAGAACAATTTTTGTTTTAAATTTTCGTTCACAAAACTGCTAAAATCCTGCCTTTTTTATATCGGTCAATTTGCTTTCGCCGAAACGCGTTATTTAACTAGTAATAAAACTGGAATACTTTACGCTGAAGCAGTTTGTAAGTTCTGCATTGGTAAATGATTACTTAAGGCTGTGAGCTAAATTTCCTTAAACCTGCGGAATTTCGCATGTAAATTTCAAATTCAATATATTTCGCATAATATTAAGGTTTCTTTTTGCAAATAATTCGTATGCCAAACATTGGCAGTTTATTTCATAGAAGCAAAGTATTATTAATACAATTTTGTATTATCTGAAAATTTATCATCCCAGAATATCGAAAATACTTTCCTTTTATATTATGGATCGATTTACTTACGAAATGTCCTTCATTGGCAATTTCATTTATATTTGGACTTACTAATAGAACAGTAGGACGTTTTATTTGCATTTAAGATTTTACCACTATATTATCATCTATTATAATTTAGTTTGTAGAAAACACGTTGGAACCTTTTTCTCACATATAATATATCGGCTTTGATCACGTTTACCTTGAAAGGGCATTTCAGTTAAGATAGTTTTTCCTCGTACCTGTCAATTAACCAATTTCTAGAGTTGGGTCAAATCTTTTAAGTTTTTTCTTAGCTACTTGTTAATTTTATACACGTGTGTATTGTTATTTTTACGCACTTGTTTATTATTTGCATAATTTGTTAGAAAGAATCACTTTTCTTACAATTATCATGTTTTTCTTACCGTCTGAAATGTTATTGTAATTTTCTTCAATTAATATTCAATTACGTATCATATTTTGTTTTACCTTTTGATAATGAATAAATAAATTTGTGACCACTACGTTTATCAAAGCCCCTTTTTTTTAATTACAGTTCTCAACACTACTAGACCGAATTTGGTCAATTTCTAATTTAATCTGCCATTAGCTGAGAGGCATGATTAAACCAAGGTATACTTAAAAGATGTTTTGAAAAATCGCTATAACTTGCGAGCCACACGCAATTTTAGAATTCGGATTGGGTGTAAATATACATACGTCAAAATAAGTAATAAAAACGAATAAATCCAAATTTGTCTTAATTTCACTTAAGTCGTTCTTCGTTATGACCGCAGATATAAACTGCATCGAGTTTCAGAAACAACATAACGAATGACAACCTTAGTATACCCATGTCCTATAGCGAAGAATTCCAAAATTGCATATCTAAAAAAATGAATTTTTTTCCATCCGGGGTTTCGCTTCTTCCTAATTTTTTTAATTTGATTTTTTCTTTCAAAATTATATTTTTCTAAATATCTGCTGCTAATTTTTTTCACCACGGCTTTTAAATTTTTGTAAGAAATACCACATTTTTTTTTTGTAGAAACCTACTTTTTGCCTTCAACAGCCTAGTTTTTTTTTCTTCTTTTCAATTTTTCAATTTTGATTTAAATTTTCCAGTGATTTATTTAATAACATTCAACTTTCAAAAAATTCGTTTACATCGTAATTTTGTATATTTCTTTCTTTTGAAATTTGAACTATAACAAATATTCGTTGTGATAAAAAAATATTTTTCTATGAAAATACTATTTTTTATAAAAATGAATGAAATGAATATTTTATCTGGGAAAATTATAACAAAATGTTTAAAACAAATCAAACTAATTATTTAAAAAAAAAAATGTTTGATGTGAAAATACAGCTTGTTTTAGAAGGATTTCGCTTATTAGTAGTAATTTTTGTTCTGTAGGGTCTCATGGAACTACGAATTGAGAAATTGTATTCGCCTTTAGAAGAAATATTGTGTGTCTACATATAAATGAACAAATCAGATCGAAGGCCACATTTTCGCGTTCGCATGCCCTTAGTCAGACTATATTGATTTTTGCGTTATTGGGCGTATGTGGGCGTGGCGTATTTGTTTTTTTTTTTTGGCATTTATCTTGTCTATGCAGTCACTTGCTGGGAAAATTTATTAGCTAATTACGATAATTACATCTGTATTAGATTTAAATCAACTATCCAGATATTCCATCAACTCGAAATGATTATTTATTCCTATTGGCCTTATCACCCATTTGATACTTACTGTATTCTCGCTGTTTCTCCAGTTTCCTT
>JAHXMU010000683.1:566628-612317 GCA_019455685.1 Philornis downsi | reverse complement strand
AGATCCCGGAGGAAATCCATTCGGAATAGGTGCATAGAAGTGAGTAGTGCCATTAGCAATCTACGAATAGAAGAAAAACAAAATGACGCAAATTAACTTCTTTTTTTTTCTTAACAATGAATGCTAAAGACAAAATATACATTTGCAATAAATCGTGTTCCAGCTGGAACATCTACAAGGGTGTTTGGTGTGCGGCTCGTGCCATTTTTCTCTTCCATTGTCCAAGTTGCTGACGTGACAATTTTTCTAAAATTCTATTCTATGACCAACGATATGTACCGCTATTTTGCACTAACACACAACCAGCAGTTGCTGAGCCTTGTTCCGATCTGGCTCTTTTCAGTGTTGTTTGTTTAACTACCCAATTTGCGGAATGTTTATCTGCACATTTACTTATCAATATTTTAATTGTTAATTAAAATGTTTGTTTCGCTTTCTTTTTCTGTTCTGTGTGAGTCCATAATACACTGCACGATCGGAAATGTTCTAGCTGATAAAAACAAAACAAAAATAGACAACAACGTGTCGATTGTTGCCAGATCTACACCAAAAAAATTTACTTGGAAGAAGGCGTTGCCAGGTAAGAAAATATGTTAGCACATTTATATGTGTACACAGAAAAAATCGTGGAAAATATAATTACTATTTTATATGCCACTGCGAGATTAATTATTTATAGCAATATAAGCGATTTTCTGTTTAATCACGAGGAAACTGGTCCATGAGGCATTTTTTGCTCGAGAAAAATTTAACAGCAAAGCCAGCCTTGCTTGAACTGATTTCCAAAACTTAACTCGCAACATCTTATGTTTTTAAGTCATGATATATTTGTTAATACATTCGTAAAACAATTTAGATGCATAAGTTTATACATATATTACCGAATATATTATGATGCAAAAACTGAAGTTATTCCGATTACAGTGTTGCAAATTATAAAAAAAAAAATTGCGTTGCCGCCTAGAAAAATTTTCCTTACGAAAAAATTGGCCCTGTCTGGTGGGAAACTTAGCTTCAAATTTCACGATGATTTTTTATATAGAGTTCCATTACTGGCCTTTAGCTATGTAACAAGTCTAATGTGATTTTGTCCAATTTAAATATTTAATAAATTGCCGATTTTTTATGTGAGCTATATAAGCAAGTAGTATATTGTTGCTTGGCTTTGTTTATTTAACGGTACATTTTTTGTTGTCATGATGTTCTATCAAAATACCTTTTTGGGCGAAACAACCATGCACGCAAACTTTGGGATTTGTGCAGATAACAGTACTTTTGTTTTTGCGATTTTCAAGAACCTCATATTTTCATATTATTTCCTAAAGAAAAGTTCGTTAAAAACATATCTGCTAAATGGGGAATTTTCGAAATGATTTTTTTTTTTTCAAATAGACAAAATGTGAGGATATGATAAATTTTAAGATATACATTTTAAATTTATTATTTAAATTTTAAATAACAAGTTTTAAATGATATATGTAAGTGGTGAATAGTGGTTGAAATATTTATAACCAAATGATGAAAACGAATTTACTGACGAAAAGTATCAGAAGGACAAATTTTTAAGAGAAGTGTTTCCAGGTTGATTTCATAAATAGCTTTAATTCATTGACTTTTATTCATATTTATTATTAGTTTCGTGTATTTAAAGAAGTGATTCGTAAAACATTTATGAACAGGTCATTACAATGTTTATAAACTTAGATTCTACTTTACAAAAAATTTATTCAAATTAGATTTTGTGTAGTTGTTCATAAAAACTAAATTAAATATATATATATATATATATATTGAGTTTTTCAAATTCAAATCAAAAATAAAAATCAGTCTAAGACCTTTACTTTTTCCGACAAAATATAAAAATCAGTGAAAATTTTGGGTTAAAACAATCTAAAATTGAGTAAGATGGATCTCCATATGACGCCAAATCATGTGGAATCAATTTAAGTTTAATTTATTTGTTTCAAATAAAATTTACTAATATTGACTGTTTTACACCCAAATTCTACACCACTTTTTTTTTTTTTTTTGAGTGTAAGACTTTTATTTTTCCTGATTATAAATAAAAGCCTTTCGATTTAGTAAATACGCAAATTATTTTGAACTCTGTACAAATTAACTGCGGTAACAATAGAGGGGTGACTACGACAATGATTTTACGCCTTCCAAAGTACCTTAACCTCTGCTGTATGCTTCCTTCTAAAGAATAATCAGCTATAGTTTTTCCACAATAGAATGGATATGGAAGTCTATGCGTGTTTTTCAGCCTTGTAATCCTCTCGTCCATACGTAATGACACTTCGTTAAATTGATTTGTAGTTGACAGTTGTCAGTTGATCAATCAAAATATGTGTGTCAAACCAAAATATATCGTCGGTCGGCAGTTGGCGTCCGAATTGCTTGCTAATAGCACATTTTGCTCGCTTGCAAAGAATTTGAGTGAGTATAAATCCATGTTAACAACCTTTGCTGGAGTTTTTCGTCTTTCTTTTGCATACCAAAGATGCCGTTTTCTGCTTAATATTTTTTTTTTCAAGAAAATTATGGCTGTACTGTTTCTGTACCAAATATGATGTTTCTGGCTCCAAGTTTACACATGAATTGTGTAATTTGAAACGAACTAATGGACTATTTAAACAAAATGTTTTGTAAAAGATGATAGTAAATTCAATATTACCGCGAATATAGCATGCTATATGGAAGCCCTTGGCAAAAGATGGGAAATTCTTGACGTGTCGTTAGGCAATCACCAAATTTTTTTTAACTTTTCCACAGTGTTAGAGTCAGCTCGTTAATATCAATCCAAAATAATAATCGAATATTAGGCACATGTCAAAAGATTGTATTTGGCGGATATATGTGGTGGTCGTACATCAAGTATGACCATTCAGAACTCGATGTTGGATCTACTTATATATTTAGTATTAAACATTTTATCAGAATGTATCGTATAAACGTCACAATTATAAAGCGTTTTGGAAATAAGACGGGTCATGTTGGTTATGATGGTCATGGCTATGTAGAATTAATCATATTCTTAAACCGTTCATGAAGAATATCCACAGAGCCTCACCAAAACCGTCTTCAAAGAAATGCGGACCAATGATACCGCCTGCCCAAAATCCGCGCCAACAATAACATTCTTGAATGGATTACTATCTGGGGAACATCCTGTAGGTTGGTGTTATCCCATATACGAGTACGTCGCTAAAGATGATTTTTCGGCAAAAACTGGGGTCTTCTTTCAAACGCTCCACAGTCCAGCCAGTGATCAAACGGCGTTGTGAATGGTGATTAACTTGTAGGTCTAAGATCAGTTGGATCTTTCGTGGCTACAGGTCACAGTCCCGGCGCAAAATTCACCAATTTAACCTGCGAAAGCCCTACTTCTTGTGCATGCGGAGAATTGATTGTCTCAATTTCTTCTGCAAGGCGATTTTGAAGCACGTGTGTTGACTGATTATTTCCCAAATCGGTCGTCTAGAGCTTGAACACCAAACGTTGAAGGGTCGACTTCGAAGGGCCACTACATCTGCCGTTAAATGGACACAATATTTACGTAAACGGAAACTCATTTTGATAATAAAGCTCTATCATTTGCACGAGTTTTTCCATCCTGTAACTTGGCACGATACTTTGACATCAGTGACTGAATAATAAACAACAGATTTGACAGATTTGAAAGCCAAAACAGTGAGGTCGCCAAAGACTGTCAATATCAACCCCTCCTTAATAATAAAACGCTTTACTTTAAATCGATGACGGTTATTTAAAGTTATAGAAGAATAGTTTTTCAAACAATCGGTTAACCGGAGTAAAGAAATAGATTAAACCTCTTATGCAAAAATTATGTTTTCGAAGAAACCGGCATACAGTTACGACCGAATTACTAGTTTTAGGGTTTTCGCTTTTGAATTCACTAATTCATATCTATTCCGCATATGGACCAATTCGGTTGGGACAACTACAATTTTTTTTGAAGCAATTTTAAACAATCCCATAAAAATATAGGACGAACGTCAGAAAAAAAAAACCAAGAAACAACCCAATTGGGATAGAGATGAGATCATTTTGCGCCTTATTTAAATGGTGCCTTACTATGAAATTTTCAAATTTATTACGGCTATACAATAATAAAATGTCCCACTTAAGATGGAAAACACGCATATTAAGGAAAACTTTAACAAGTGCTTGTTGTACCAAAAGGAATATTTATGAGATTCACATAGAATCATGAGAAAATATCAAATGACATGACAATTAAAAGGAAAACTCCCCAAAAATGTATAATGTAAAATTCTTAAAATCTCCTCTTAACTCAATTTTTGTTGGTTATTCTATTTGGATTCTCATTTTGTAGAATGTAAAGATATTCAATGCTATTGTAGTTTTTTTCTCCTTACATTTTTATTGCCTTACGTATGTTTTGGTTTGCCAACATGTTAGCTGTTATAATAAAAATGTTATTTCATTTAAATGAATTCTTCAAGGACTTATGCATTTTTAGTTTTACAGTAGACTTTTTACTTTTTTTAGCTTTTTCAGGCCATTAGATGTGGGCATGACGTTAACTGCATAAATATTTATGTTTTTCGGTTTAGTTTTTGGTCATTCTTCTGTATTGTAAAATATTATCTCGTAAATCTTAACAATTTGCGATGACCATTAATTTTATGGTTAAACATATAATCATAAGGTATAGGAGTTGTTTAGAGTTGCCGTATTGTGTTTCTTGCAGTGTTGTGCTTTGTTATTCATATTGTATGCAGATAATAATACATTCAATCAAAAAAGGCTTGCGAATTGATCATTTTAAAAGCCCGCTTAAAGGATTTGTCAATATGTTTTTTTTGTCCATAAGTTGGACTGACGTGGATTTCAAGCGCAATCTGTTGTTTAATTTACAGCGCTGTTATCTACAGCAATCAAAAAGATTTTGCAGCCGTTGTCAAAACCGTAATCGAAAAAGCATATTGACTGAAATTGAGGCCATTTTGGAACTGTTATAACTGTATTATTTTGATTTAGTCATTGGTAATAATATTCTTTTAATTCATAGTTTAGGATCGAAAATATAATATCGGGTATCTTTCCTGCAAAATAATAATTTTACGCCTTTAATTTTTGAATTGTTTCACTAGATTTGCAAAAAATTTGGCTTGTGCCGTTTGTTATATTGTCTAAGTCTGTAATTTAGGACAGCGACCAAGCCTGTTGTGGTATCTCCGTTGTTTATTGCAAACAATATTAGGCTTAACACACTAGGCATCGTTTTATATGTAAATATTCGAAGTTTTAAATTAATTTATATTTACAAGCCATAAACTTGTAATACTATGCACAATACGCCAACAGAGCTTCACTACAATCAGATAACACCTAATAAACATCCTTTTAGATAATTGAACAGCATTTGACCGTGATAATTAGCCAACAAATCTAAACCAAAATTCTCACAAATACGACATTTTCGTTATTGACGACTTGCTAACTACAACCCATCTTTTTGTCCAATTTGCGAGAGAAACCAAATTACAATATTGTTTTGTCGACTGGGAACCACAAACGCCCCTTTGATGTTGACTGTTACGAATCTTTAAATACTACAAGTTTAATTTATACAGTCATTTTTATAAATTCATTCCTCATGATAACCAACCTCCAGGGCGTATGTCTCCCTCCCCTCCGCTCATGGAAAATAAGTTTGTTGGCTATTCACGAAAGGCAGTCAACGTATTAAACCTCTTTTTAGTAGTCGGTTAACCGGTAATTTAACTGAATCAACAAGCCTTTAGCCACGAATCAATGTGATGGCAACAAATTCTTTTTGTCGAGCGGGGCTGGTTGGTTGTATTATGATACTTAATTAGGATATCATAGAATTTGGCGGAAGAACATACTTGCTTTTAATGTCCAAAAGAAGCGATCGCCAAACAGCTGTATGGCAAATAACATTTTGATATTTAATAGAAATTCAAACAATCCGGTTGTATCTGTATAAATGTATAAGAGTATTTCGAAACAAAAATTTGAAAAATTACAAATTCAAAAATGATGAAAGATATGACATTTCGGATATAATTGTGCGTTTTTAAAACAAGCCCAAAAATATTGATAACTCAAGCTAACATTCTCGACATTCTGCTTTGAAGCTATAAGCGACTAGATATAACAGAAACGGGCCGCAGGTTATGCATGGAATTAATCTTAAAATTTGGTCCTATGCTTGAAGTATTAAAAATTTTGTGCAGATTTTTGGAAATTTTTTAAAATATTTCCATTAAATATTCCATTCTGTCAAAAAAGTACCAGGAATTGATTATTTAAAAAGGCTGAATAAAGGGATTGTGTATATTATTTTCGATGCTAAGCTGGCACAATTGTGGTCTATACTAACGCGGTAAATTAGCTATATCAAAAATACATCTATGTGAATGGTACAGTGCCTTCCAAAGCGGTCGAGATGTAGTGGAAGATGTGCCTTGCTGTGGTTGGCCATCAACGTATTCAATTGAAGTTAGCATGAATAAAGTGACGGAAGTGGTGACTGAAAATTTTAATTTGAGTTTGAGAGAGATAGCTACATACTTAATTTCCAGTGTCTCACGAGTCAATTCATTTTTAACGATTGTTTGCCGGTCAATGCAAAGGTCACTGGTGACATGCTAGAGTCAATTCCGGAGAAACATTAATAAAAACGCATTACAATTGGTGATGAGACATGGTTCTGCGAGTTTCACATACAAACCAGTCAACAAGCTTCGGAATGGCGTCTTCCAACTAAGACGAAACAGAAAAAAACCACGCTAAAGTTGATGTAATGCTGACTGTTTTCTTTGATTAGCACCATTCTGTGTGAAATTGGAATGCAGCGTATGTAAGAGCAAATTTGTCAAAAAAGTTCAAATTTGTAGAAAGACGCATCAGCTCACAAGGCTAACATTATGAACGAATTTCCAGCCAAAAATATAACAAATATCATCGATAGCCACTTGATATTACTCCAGATGATTTTTTTCCCAAAAGTCAAACTGTCGTTTGAGGTAATCGTTTTCATTTGATAGAAGACATAAAGGGAATTCGTGACGACCACTGAAAAGTTTTCCGAAAAATTTGTTTGAAAATGTTTTTATGACTGGATTATTTTGAAGACGGTACAATAAATGTGGATGACTAATAAATGTTTTATGTTTTATTGATTAACACCCCCTACTTATTTTGACAAAGTACATATTTATGTTGTTTTATCAATATATATAGTTTTAACATAGAATAAGAAAGGTATTTTTGACATTCTGACATTCCATGGCTCATAAACAGCATCAAAGATACTGTTCATAAATGTAATCATTTCATGTTCTAAACATTTAGAAGCATGTAAAAGTATACTTATATTTAAAAAAATGTTTTTGTGTATATTTTTGTCTTTGTGAAGTGAACGGAGTGATTTATGTCCAGGATTCTTACGCTTGGCGCATGGTTCGGCCACAACGACGCTTTGTACTTTGTGAAAGAAACGATAGAATATCGAGGTGCATACATACTATTTGTATATATTTTGCCAATGTTAAAATTATTAAAGAATATGTTGTCGTCAGCTTATTAACGATTTGAGTAAAAATTTGACCAACCAGTGTGGGGTTTCCATTGAATTTTCATATTTCAGGCTTAGAACTTAAGATCGGCAACATTCCATTTGAATTTTTATTTAAGCTGTTTCAGCCAGCTAAAAGTTGTCTCATTGTGGAGATGATCATGGGAAAACATGCAGTGAAATGCAACATTTCGCAGTTTTGAAAATTTGTAATTAAAAACTATGTATATGCGAAATTTTCAAATAAAATAAATGTGATTCAGTAATTCTTTAAGATTTCAATTTTATATTGAGATATGCGGATTGATTTAAACAAAAAGCAGACGTTTTAGGGTAGCGATTAAAGCGGCGTCAGAGTAGAATTACAGCAGCTAAAGTTTTCCTCACTACATATGTAGATATGCAACAATCAAGCTTGATGATGAGGGTTCTGGATATCCAAGTAACACTAAAGCACTGACTTGCAACCTTTTGAGGTTGTTTCCCAAGAATTTGTCTTTTACTTGCAATATTTATAGAAAAGACATTTGCATTTATAAGCCAAAATCGTTGCTGGTACGAAATAAATTTAAAATGTCCCCCCTTTGTCATAACCAAATCGAGCATTCCATGAACATTTTTTCAACTATATGACGATACAAATAAATTTTATGATCAATTTGTCTTCTTTTATTGCATTGACTAATTTTTGACTATAGCTTCATAGCTAATAATTAGTTCAGAATTCCATCAAAAATTGGACAGAAAGTCTCTAAAAGTTGCCGATCATAATTTCGATCTGCATTCGGGTTGAATGCAGCACAGGTGGTTGATAAGAAGTTTAAGGGAATTCGGAAGTATGGGACAATTCCGATTTTTCATCAAATACCTAAAAGTTGTTCGATTTAATTTTTTCACAGTAGGTTCCAGTGCTGATTTCGCGCCGCATTGAAACCGAAAACTCGAGATTGACAAAAAGTCTGACGAAATTCGGAAGTCTATTCCAGACAATTAGAAACACTCGTATGAACAAAATTCCGAGAAAATATCGAACCATATTTCCATTTTTCTGAATGAGACCCGATCAAATGTTATCCGAAAGTTATCGAAATTTTCTGTCAATCTGATATTGATTTTCTATTTCCAACGGAAATCTTACAAACTATTTCAAAATTTAAAAATTGTCCATTCCGCATTAAATAAATCGCACCCTAAATACGAAAGGGGCACAACTCAAAAATTGTCAAAATCTACTTTTTCCCATAAACTGATTCACATTACACATCTCTAACTACTATAAAAATTTCCGTCTCATCACTATCTCCTTTAACTGGAAAAATGGCGTTATGTCTATTTTTATGTCAAGTGTGTTGCTTCTGCACGATCACGGTTTTTTGCCTCTACTGAATAATAGAGAATTTTGAGTTGTGCCCCTTTTGTATTTAGGGTGCGAAATGTGAATGTTTTTATGGATCATTAAATAGTAAAGCAGTTTTTCAACAATGTCTTAAAAATTTTGAATGTATAAAAACGTTTACATTCCCATCGACCGTGGTACGATGGCAAGTAAACGCGACTGTCGTTCGCATGATTCCGGGTTCATTCCCGCATAAATCGGCCGCCATCTCGATTTGTTGGACGAACACTGCCAGTAATCGACAAGTAAGTGGTAAATGGTTTTCAAACGGTAACATTCGGAGTTGTAGAGTGGAGCTTAAAAATAGAATTCGTGTAAGCTCACTGAATGTGAGAAGCTCTTCCATATCCCATTTACGGGATTCAAGGGAATTCGTTTTTTTCATTCTGACTGGAAATATGTTTAGTATGTAAGAAATTGAAGTAGAGTTATGTTTATATTTTTATCGCAATTTCAATGTGTCAGTGTTAGCATTGGTAATTTCTTTTTTGTGGATTCATACAAAACCCAGTTGTTTTGGCGAATGAAACACGATATCTCGCAAACGAGCATTAATTATAAATTCTGATAACATGAAAAACTTTCCTCATCATTCAATTCATATTTTATGAACTCTACTTCTGTCAATTGAATTGAATTTTATAATTTGTTATGCTTTAGGGCAAAAATTTAGTTTAGAAGAAAAAAAAAATGCAAAAGCATTAACAATCTGACACAATTCCGCAAAACCGTAATTAAAGTTATATAATATAATTGAAAATAAATAATAAAAAATCTCATACACAGAATATAATTAATAGTATTTGTTTCCAATGAAAATGAACTGGTACTACTTGTCGCTGCATTCGACATGCAATTTCAATAAATTCAGTGCCCTGTACTGATAGAAGTGGTGAAAAAATTGTATAATTCTACATCGCGCAATCACTCGAGTATTTAATAATTTATGGGCCAAATTAAAGCGCGTTTGAATATGTTTGTTTATAATTGAGTTTATAATTTATTTACAAGGATTTGTGTTTTCACAGAAACAACAATATTTTAAAAACAAAATTGTTAAATCTGAACAAATCCAGAATGTGAGACGAATGCCCTAATACTAATTACATAATTATCAAGTATTATTAACATTACACTGGGCTGCAAATTTAGCAATACTTTCACGCTCAGTTGGAGCAAAGCACATGAACAGCAACAAAAAGCCATTCTCTTTATTTCATCGACGTTAACTTCCGTTGAAGACGACGATGGTTGACCAGAGCGAGACAAATCCTTCACTGCATCTCGATAAGCTGGACCCGCCATGTGTACGTGTTTTTAATATAGATGGGTGACTGCAAATTTTCTGTAACATTCTCACCGGTTCGGCGCACGAAAATCCATTTGCAACAGTAAATTTGAGATGAATTTTGTGTTCTACATATTTATTTATTGCAAAAACCGAGAAACCTACATGAGATGAACTGACAAAACTGAGAACTGTAACAAACAATCTAAATGACGGGCTCAAACTCCGCGCCAGTATAGAGAACAGTTGTGGGAACTTAGCGACATTAATTTATCCGGCTATGTCGAATTTCAATCGACAATGACACGATGGCTATTAGTACACGCTACTATAGTTTGCATGTTAGTCGGTTCAAATCCCGAAAATATTCGCCTACCATTATTTGGGCGTCAATTACCTCGATGTGTCCGACGAACAATTCAAATAGTGGAGTAATCGACAAGTCAAGTTCTTAATCAGTGTGGTTGTTCAGAATCGTTGTTAAAATGTAGGCCCCGTTGACTGAGTCTATATACAATTAGAATTCATATAAGCTTACTGAATCTGAAAAGCTCTCCGACATCTCCGTCGCGCTCTTCGCATTCAACTAGTTCTCGGCTTTCCTTGACCTATTTATGCTATTTGATCGTGGGTTTGATCCCCAATATAAACAGCTATGTCTATTTGAGCGGCGGCAATCAACTAGGCTGGCTTCTTAACCTCTAATGTTTGGAATCGTTGTTAAAATGTAGGTCCCGTTGAGTGAGTCTAAAAACAAAAAGCGTGCAAACTCACTGTACGAGGTGTGATCAAAAAATAACCGTTATTTTCCATTTTTTTCAAAAAGTATTTATTTATTCATCAATAACTATCCCCTTCAAACACTCGAAACACTTCTTAAACGCGCTTTTTGGTATCGCCAACATCTCCTGTTCCGATTTTTCTTTTACGCTTTCCTTTCATCGGTGTCTTCAGTTTTGGGAAGAGTAAAAAGTCAGCGGGGCCAAGTCCGGTAAATACGGTGGTTAAGGCATGATTGCGGTTTTGTTTTTGACCAAAAACTCACGCACAAGTATCGATGTGTGACCTGGTGCGATATCATGGTGCAAATCCATGATTGATTTTTCCACAATTGTGTGCGTTTCTGACGAATTGCTTCGCGCAAACGGCGTATAACTGTAAGGTAGTATTCCTTATTGACCGTACGACCTTATGGCAAGAATTCATGATGCACCACGCCTTTGCAATCGAAGAAAACAGTGAGCAAAACCTTCACATTTGACTGAACTTCACGTGTTTTTTTCGGTCTTGGCTCTTCTGGACACTTCCATTGGGATGATTGGGCTTTGGTTTCAATGTCATAGCGATACACCCATGATTCGTCACCAGTTATGGCCCTTTTTGAGGAAATCTGGATCGTCGTTGACTACGTTCAACAGCTCCTGAGCAATGTCCATGCGACGTTGTTTTTGGCTCAAAATTTAGCAATTTAGGAACAATCTTCGCTGCCGCACGTTTCATGCCTAAAACATCCGTAAAAATTGCTTGGCATGAGCCGAACGATATGCCAACATCATACGCATCCTCTCTAATAGTGATCCGACGATTATCCCAAATCATTGTCTTCACTGCTTCAATGCTTTCATCGTCATTGACATCTTCTCGGCCTTCCTTAAACCGGTTATACCACAATTCAACTTGCGTTCTGCTCATAGTAGATTCGCCAAACGCCACAGTCAGCATTTCAAATGTCCTTGCACATTTAATTTTATTTTGTACCCAAAACTTAATACAGTTTCTTTGATCGATCATTTTTTCGAATAGTAAAAAATCGAAGAGCACACCAAAACACGACTAACCTTTTTATCTGTCAAAAACAAACTGACAATCCAAAATGACTGATATTGTCAACGTATATAACAGACATGTTACCAACATAACAGAAAAAAAAATGCGTAAAATCGAACAGACGTAACTCATGAAATTTGAAAATAACGGTTATTTTTTTATCACACTCGTATGTGAGAAGCTCTCCCATAGTTCATATATGGAATTAAAGAAATTACGTTTATTTCGTTGTATATCAAATCTCAGAAATATTAGACCAAGTTGGTAGCACTCTGACAGACATCTGTGCCAAATTTCACATCATAAATGAAATTAGTGTTTGAGCTATGCTTGTTTATCTAAGACGCAAAAGAGAATCTTGGCGATTTTACTATGTATGATCTTGAGTTTTATGGAATGGAATGAGGCGAAAATGTTTAATAGAGGTGTTTGTAAGTGGCAACAACACTTCAAAGGCAAAGAACGGGAAACCGTCAGCTTTTGCCGATAAAAATCACATGCAACAAATCGAAGATTTGGTGTTAAAAAACTGTCGACCTTTATTTTGGACTTCAGGTGCGTCAAAACATTAAATTGTTTCGAAAAATACTGCCGCTTTCAAAACTGTGAAGATATGATTTTCTAGTTAAATGCATTATTATGGGAGATGGCATTTTGATCTGAGTTAAAGTCGCTCAAAAATCAAGATTATGCTTACAGTTTTTTTTCGATTATCACTTCATTAGGCATTATCAGTTTTTTACACCTGGCAAAACTGCCAACAAGAAACATTATTCAAGTGTTATGCATCCTTTGCGCGAAGCTATTTGCAAAAAGAGGCTGGATTAATTTGCACTGCGAAAATACACCATCTCTTACTGCATTAGTTCCCCATGAGTTTTTCGTCAAAAATTCAAACGAAATCGCTCAATAATCATTGTATTCGCCTGATTTAGTGACTTTTGGTTATTTCCTAAACTTATAAGACTGCCTCGAAGATACCGTTTTGGGTCGATTGAAGAAACTCAACATAAATCGCGGAGCGCTCTGAAGGCCAAATCGAAAGGTGAATATTTGATGTGCTTTGAGGATTGAAAAAATCATTGTGTCGAATCTAAACAAATTACCTTGCATCTTCTAAATGTGGCAGCGGAAAGCCTCTTACATTAACGACGATTCCGAATGTTACTTTCATAATTGACTATTATTGACTAGATATGTCGATTATTTGACTGCTCGAAGTGTTTAAAGGGGAGGAAATACATTTTGATGAATAAATAAATATATTTTGTAAAAAAATATAAACTGGTTTTACTTTTCGGTCACAGTAGTACAATGAGCGCTAACGAAAAATGTGATTCAACATTATTCTTTGGCATGGCCTATGCCACGATGAATTCGATTTTGAGCCATTTGCAACGAATAGTCCATTCCAAGAAAATATCAATTTACACAGACTCTAAGCAAAGGTACATTGCATTAACTCCGACCGGGCTATGGCTACCTAAGCGCCATGCAAAAACTCCACGCTTACTTCAAATGCTGTTTGTAAGAGGGCGAATTTCTGAAACCCCCTAAAGCAAACTGCGGCCTCACTAACGTCATCCCAATAAAGGCAGCGACGTTATTTAATTAATAATACTTGACGCCACACGAATAAAATTAAACGGTGGCGGTAACAAATTTTGAAAAATAATTAGCAAATTTACAATTTTTTAAATTATTTAATTTATTAAAAAAGCAAATAAATAAACAAAACCTGGCAATAACAAAGGTCATTACAGGTGAAAACATGGTTATTACATATTATTCCTGCCCCAGCTTAAATATGCAAGAGCTCAGTTCAACTCCACCAATGACGTTGCTGACGTTTTGTATGTCACGCTTCAGGGGAAAACATCGAAAGTGTTCCAAACACCCTTTAGACGAAAACATAAAATAAACTGGCAAACAATACAAAAAGTACGGAAGTACTAACTACATGTCTTTACATTTTTTCATTATAGACGATTGCTAAGGGGTAGGTAGAAATGATCGAGGCTGGGGAGAAGAGGAGGCTTTCTTTTATTTGTAAGTTTCCCTTTAATGTTTGTTTTCAATTGAAGTTAAACGAAGGATGGTAAACTCCATTTAACAGTTGTTGTTGTTGTTGTTGTAACTTCGGCCCCTTTAACAAGACCCGGTTTAAGGTTTTACTACGTTTCGTTTGTTTCCATAAAATGCTGTAACAATGTGTGGTGTGAAGTTTCTGGTTCCAACCAACATTTTATAAGTCATCAAAATCGCATTGTATGCTAATTAGTAGATTTGATGTGTTTCTTTTGATGTGTAACTTCATGTGGTATGATGTAATACAAGAAAAATGGTAAAAATCGTTCATGCGAGGCGCTTATTTTCACATTGACGATCTCCTCTAACGTTGAAAGTAACAAAGTACGAGTATGCTTCTTAAATGCATGGACTCTTACAGTATAGTTGACTCCAACCATTTCCATAATGTCATTGATAGGTATAGGTGGTGCACCAATCGTGTTACAGGCACAGTGCCAATGTCAACGGGAGTTTGAAGGAGTTTTTTTTTACCCAGAGCTGCGCCGAAGACATATTCGTTTCAACTGCACACATAGCCAGACTGGCTATGGAGGAGTTCCAACGAAAATTCCCAAACAAATTAATATCCAGAAATTCCTCTTTCCGCTGGCTCCCAAGGTCACCTGATTTGACTGCACTAGACTTCTTTATGGGGTTATGTCAAGCATGAGGTGTATAAATAGAAACCAAGGAATTTGACTGAATTGAAGCAGTTCATAAAAACAATAATTGATGCGATCACGACTTCAACCCTTCAGGCCGCAATAAATAATTTTCTGATCATGTGGTCAAGCATGGAGGCCACTTACGGTTTATCATCTTCAAACCCGATTAGTTATATAAAATAAATTGAATTTTCTATACAATAAAAAAATATATATGAAATAAATGAAATACATTGGTTAAAAAAAGTGATTTGAGTTTCTTATTGTAGCATAACTGGTGCGCTACCCTGTATTATTCCTAAATCGTTAGTACTTCAGCATTACGAGATACATGATGTGGCAGCACAAGAAGAAAATACTACGACAAGTAGAAGTAGTAGTAGAAAATTTTTCAAACCAAATCAAGTTCGGGACCAGCTATATCATAGACTAGTTTCAGGATCGTACTTGTAGGGTTTTTTATTTGCATAATGGCCAAACAAAATCAAATCTATGAAACAGATCCAGGATATGACTCATGAACTTCATTATCTATGTGGCATTAGCCGCATATTTACAGAGGCAGCATTGGCATAGAAATCATATTTGATCTTATTTCACAAATTTTTCGTTTCCATTTCGACCGATCATACCGATTGTAAGATACGATCCATTTCTCAATTTTCAATATTTTGTTGCATTATATCTCGATAAATATTATTTTATTCTTGAGAGTACTTTACCATGGGCATTGTTAACCATAATAAAACTCTTGGCATCGTAAGGGATTGATAACTAAACATACAGTCTCATAATCTGCCTATTAAGATCTATCTGAAATTCTATTGAAATTAAAAATTCAATACTTCATTCAATATCAGTCTTCCAAATTTTGTGCTTAGAATCAGAATAAATTAATAAAGTCAGTATTAATCTCTATCAAAACTTTATTTCTAAATATTTAATTGACTAATATCTCGAAAATAATGGCCACTAAAGAGTGATAAATCAATTTTTGAGAATGTAAATGTGTAAATTTGTTATCATATGTCAACTTTTGAAAGGCCATCATTAAAATATGCAAAATTAGTTATTTTTGAAAGAAAATCGGATCAATACGAAGCAGTATTAGTAGTTTTAATGTTGGCCGCATGACGTCAGCTATGACGTAAAAGAGCGAATCTTGTCATTACCAAGAAACCATTTAAGGAAAAACGCCCTTTATTCCAAAACAAAAATGTGAATGGATTAGAAGCAATCATACTACTTTGAATTACTCAGAATTAACGAAGAATTTCGATATTATATAAATCATGAGCTATATACCGATATTGCCGATGTTAAGCTAACCAAAAGTTAGCATTGACTTTATCATGTTGTACGAGTATGATGTCATGCAATGAGAGACAATAAACTCCATTTGGCGGGCTGCGGACAAAATTGTAGAACAAGGAGAACACCTAAGCAATTGGAAGTGTTTCTTATGAGTGTCCAATAATCGATGATAAATATGATTACAAGACGTATAAGAATGACATTTTACTAACAACCCTTTTCTACAAAACGAATCACTCAATTGGTAAATGAAATAAATGACCAACTATTTGTGTTCGCCTTTATAATTTGAAAGAATTTCATCTTAAAGAACATTTGTTTCTCTTAAGCAGGGTTATCATCGAATTAGTATTTTTGTATGCACCAATTTTAAGAAAAGTGAATTGCATTATTATATTTTGAAAGTTTCGATAGTAAACGACATTTTTCAAATGTTTTATAGAAGTCATTTTTCTGTCGGTTTTGTGTGTAGACAATATCAAGATATTCAGTTTTCAAACTTTTACTGAAACAGGCTATAAATGCCGCTAAAAATCCAATTCGTTTATGACTTGGTTTTGGATTGGCCATTAAAATATGTATAATCATTATTTCTATATTTGATGAATATTAAATATGTCAAAAATGGACTCAGGATAAAATAAAATAAAAGGGGGCGTTTTAATTGCACAACTAAAATGCCAGTCAACAAAAAGGAAATAGAACCAGACATAACGATGTGATGGACATTTAAAATCAACGCACACTGTAGATGTTTGGGTGAAAACCTGATCAAAGTCAAAAATTTAGCTAAGATTTTTCGAATGCACTTTATTGAGTATGAGTTATGTATTAATGAGAGATCTTTTTAGTAATTCCTATTTGAATTGCAATAAATTTATAA
This sequence comes from Philornis downsi, assembly GCA_019455685.1. NCBI lineage: Eukaryota > Metazoa > Arthropoda > Insecta > Diptera > Muscidae > Philornis > Philornis downsi. The sequence goes on along the minus strand of JAHXMU010000683.1, from coordinate 595,280 downwards.
AAGTAGTTTGTTCTTATTTTCAATTTTGAATCTAGAATACTGGAATTCGTTTGCAATTTATCTACCACAACTGGAGTAGTCTTTTTAGGAATATTCTGGCTTCAACCGACTCATAAGAGAGGTGTAACCTTTTTGTCCTGCATTTGGCCAGTTGAAAGTCCAACAATTAAAATTTCCGACAATGCAGCTTGCTTTACTTTTGTTTTAGAACTTTGGATGGCACCGTCTACCATCCTTTTTGCTCCTTCTCGTCTATGGTATTTCCCGTAAAGGAAAATCTGTTTTCATAGCGAGCTTATACCTGCTTCAGTCTATGGTATAATTTATTTATTTAATCATTTATTTATTTCCTGTTCTGCTTCCTAATAGTTTATACTTCCAGAAATCCAAATATCTAAATGTGTTCCAAATACCTTCTAAAAGTAGAGAATTCAAAAACTGCCTTGTTTTTTCGTACGTATCTGTCAGTTATTATTTCAGCTAAAATTTTGCAACAATCTAGAACAATGGCTGAGTTGTAGATAGTTGTAACATTTTTGTTCCTGTGTTATCCCTCGTAAGAATTTTTGAAATCTAACTTAATTTATTTCCCCCTTACGAAGCTAGAGGAATGTGCAAGTACATAATCCACACAATCCATCTCAACTTCAATAGTTTTTTCCGAATATGGTACCATTTGTATACTTCTCTTCACTCTTCAGCACTTATCCCCTAACGGTACGAATTTCTCAAAATCTCTCCTCATCCCGAGCTCATACTGATAAGTGAATGTACATTCCTAATTTTATGATTTCACCTCCAGTGGTTTATTCATTTAGGCGAAGGTAGCAGCTTTGCCTCCTTCTTTCCAAAGCACACATTTTGAAAAATCTATTTGCCGTATGTGTCTGCGCAATAAGTGAAACGTGTACGATTTCAGCTTCTGCCGTTTTTTTATAAACATTCGTTTTTTTCTCCCTACACTTTCAAGTTTCATTCCCAAATGAACGTACTCGTATTATTACCCTTTTCATTCCTTGAGTACGTTGACTGACGAATTTATAGAACTATTTTTATAATGCCAGCTTCACTCGTTTGGTCCAGATAAAAGTACGCTATATGTGTTGTTTTACCTCTTAAAAATGTGAATTTCCAAAAATCTCTCTTTAGTACACATCTGCGTCGTATTGGAGACCTACTGCCAGTTAATGATTTCATAACAATTGTAAACATACAGATGTATAGAAACTGAGCTAATTCAAAAGTAATTGCGGTACAAAACTCCCGGCTTTTCGTTGTAAGTGTAACGTTATATAGGTATAGAGTTGCACATTTCTCGTTTCCAAGTAAAGTTGAATAAAACACACATAAAGCTATGATTTAGATTAAACTTTTATTTCATTATAATGCTTGGACCTTGTCATTATGTACGAAATACAATGTCGTTTAAATGACCACCTCTGGATTGGATTTTTTTGAGGTTCCTCCAGCATCATTTGCGAAAAGTGTGGCCCTAGGACATCTCCAGACCATAATGTGCACCAAACATTTTTATCAAAGCAAAGCGGATAATTTTTATGATTTAAACAGATTTAAGCTAAGTTCTTGTAGCACTTTTAATATAGAAGAACCGACGATCGTAAATTGTGTGGAAAGCTTGGATATATGATATGTTTTTATTTGAATGAAATTGTGCATTCTTTAATATGTGAATGCCCATTTACTGACATTATCTACCATTTTCGGGAAGTTGTATTTTTTTTTACTTTTTTATGAAAAAATTAACTCCAAAACTGAGATTGTAAATATTTTCTTACTTTTGTAGCTTGCATTCAGAGGAATCGATTGGTTTTTTTGGCAAAAGGCGTAATAAGCCTGAAGAAATCTAAACATACTCGTATAATGTACAAAAATTAGGGTCTATTGAAATTGCTCGCGACGTCTCCCATTGATTGAGTACTCAATTCTAGGAACCGACTAAAGCGACCAAAATTTCTTCATAATCGGATGAACTTTGTAAACGACAGGGATTTTTATGTATTAGGTGCGTTGCTGTTTGTCAATAGGTGGCGCCAGCTGTAAGTGCTAGTTGATTCTGTCATATCATAAACGTCATGAATCAAGCTTAGGGATACGGTAAGCATACCGCCTCCACAAAATAGTGATTTTCTTTTGACGTCATATTTTTTTGCTTTTATGAGTATGTATGATTTTGTTCCAAGTAATCGTCTTATGCGGGAAGTATTGATGTTTTTCTTTGAATCTAAGAAAACGGCGGCTGAATCTCATCGAGAGCTTCAAAACGTTTACGCAGAAGCTGCTTTAAGCGAAACAATGTGTCGAGATTGGTTCCGTCGCTTTAAAGACGGTGATTTTGATGTTGACGACCGCTCGCGTGAAGAAGGACGAAAACCTTTCGAAAACACTAAATTGACGGCATTGCTTGATGGGGATCCATGCCAAGCGTAGGTAGAGTTTGCTTCAGTATTAGGAGTTACCCGTGAAGCCATTTCCAAGCAATTGCAAAGAACTTGGATTCCTTGTGAGTTGAAGCCAAGGGTCGTTGAGCGTCGTTCTTTCGCCTGCGAACAACTGCTTCAGTGACAAAAAAAAGGATGGGTTTTTTTCATCGTATTGTAACGGGTGATGAGAATGAATTCATTACAGCAATCCGCCATTGCTTCGGCCGAATATTCACGTTACGAAGGTTATGCCCTGTATTTGGTGGACCAGGTCGATGTTATTTATTACAAGTTGTTGAAACCAAGCAAAACCATCAGTGAGGATCAATATCGACTTCAGTTAATGCGATTGAACCGAGCTCTGCACGAGAGACGCCCACAATACGCGGACAGGCACGAAAAAGTGATTCTTCAGCATGACAACGCTCGGTCTCACGTGGCCAAACCCCCCGTTAAAACATGCCTGGAAAAGGCATTATCACTTGTTCCGTTCCGTTCCGTCCGATTATCACTTGTTCCGTTCGATGGCACATGGTCTGGCTGATCAGCAGTCCCACTCATATGACGACATCAAGGAATGGCTAGATTCGTGGATAGTCTCAAAAGATGAACACTTTTACCGTGACGGAATTCGAGCTTTGCCAGAAAGTTGGAAAAAAGTTGTAGCTAGCGATGGGCAATACCTTCAGTGAATCATTTTTAAACATGTTTTCATAATAAAGGGGAAAAACAGCGAGAACTTAGTTGCGCAGCTAATATTACAAAAATATTAAAGAAAACCTTTGCATTTAACAGACACAAGGTGGGCGATGAATATTGCCACATTAAGAAACTCGAATATCTTTTTTCTTATAAGCTATTTTCTCTTTATTCATTTAAAAAAATTATATGTTCACATTAGTTCCGGAAAAGAAAAATATCTTTCAACAGTGGCTGATTAGTCATTAGCAAAAAAATACACTAAACAGTTTTTGGACTATTTCTCTGAACGGGTTCATGTCAACGGAAATAACAAAACACAAGAAAAAAACTTGAGATTAAGTATGGAAATTACAAGTTTTTTACGATGTTTTCAGACTTAAAAAAGGCAATGACATTGAATAAGTATTTGAGTAAGTGTTTTCAGATTAGATATAATTCTAATAAACCCATACATAATAAGGATAAGGATTTTTAGGGGGCATCAAAAGTTACTTTTTTGAAATTTCTTGGGGAGTTTTATGTTTATTTTAAAATAACATATATTATCTATTATTTTTTAACTTTTCTAGTATTGATCATGGTTTAGGTCTGTACACCCCAGTGTGCACATTGTAAAATGGTGAAAATCGTTTTCATCGCTATTTTGAGGGTCAATTTTGATAAGTTTAATAGAGTGGGTTCAGTGTTAGTGTAAAACCAGTTAAACCATTCCATAGAAGATTGTTATAATCGAAATATATGCAAATTACAACAAATAAAAACCCGCAAGTGAGAGGAGTAACAATAACAATGATTGTGGCTTGAAACGTCACGATTTTCATTGATACCGATGCGTTTTTAAAGGACAAATATGTTGTTGGCATTTTGTACAATTTAAATGTATTCTTCCTTTTTTTTATTATTATTTTGATTTCTTACAAAATTCGGAATTAAAATATCGTTAAGGTCTAAAATAATAATCGCAGACCAAAGAGCGCTGTAAATAAAAAAAAAAACAAAAACGTTACAATTGTTCTTACAACCCTTTTCATTATTTAGTCACAAATTTTTGAAAGAAAGACTAAAGAAAAACAAAAAATCGCGGGGTGAATACTAAAAGAGCTATTCTAATTGACTTAGACCTAAATTTTTTTGAAGTATAATAATTTTTTATTTTGCGCCTGAATATCAAATAGGAAATATAAGAGTGGCTCAACTATGAGATGTTAAAATAAAAATTTCAGTTATATTGGAAGCAGAAATTATTTTATTATTTACCGCTATAAAGGAGTATAGGCGTTCATGTACGATAACACAATTATATGGTTGACAAGTGTCTGCCAACATGCTTGAGTGAAATAAAACGGTGCTGCTGATGCTTACCGTCTGCCTTACTAAAAAGTAGTAAAGTAAGGCATCATTCTTGATGTCCTAGCATTTTAATTATGGAGGATACTGTGTCATAAAACGGGTGCGGCAAATTGCCTACTTCCGGTTACAAATATTGTAGTGGAAAGACCGACTTTTTCGACATTGATCATTTTATCAGCTTTACGGTTAAAATGTCTTGGAAAAAACCGATTACTTTTCGATTTTTTTATGGCACAAATTATTTTTTAAAAGAAATATCCTGCTGGAAGATGACAAATTTTGTTTCTGTCCGAGAGCGAGTTGTGAGATCGGCTCACGTCTTCCAGGACTTCCAGGGACTAGATTGTGACAAATAAGTGGTTAGCAATACACTCTGTACTCTGGCAGATTTGGCTAAAGGAGGGGATTTTGCTTCCAGGGTTTTTAATCGATGTAGAGTTACTGCGGCGTAATTGTGGGTCTGCCTACCTTTTAAGACAATCTTTCCTGAGTGACTGAAGGCTGCAAGACTGTTAGATCGAGCCGATCCCACAATCCTATTTAGTTTTATGATGGCAGTTCGTTGCAGCAATATCTGTCGCTGAACTGCAAGGAGTTCAAAGTAGAAGTAGCTCGGCTACAAGCAGTGGCATATTTCTGGTACCTTGGGTGGCAGAGATTAACACGTGTAAGGTTTCGGGCATCAATTTTCAAGGGCAGCAATATGTCTAAATAAATGTTGCAACTTTAAGAAACTCAAATAACTCTCTTTTAAGTTCATATAAAAAATTATTTTATACAAGAATTTAAATTACTTCTAAACTCTGTGATATATATGCGGTAGAGTTATTTATTGATGCCTGCATGATTGCGGCAGGAATTGCCCCAATTATTCGAAAGTAACGTTTTCAGTAATTCAAATTTCTTGCTTTCAATTTCTTTTCTTTACATTCTTTCAAAATGTTTAAGAAACATCTTAGTAGTAGTATTCAACAGCCTCTTACATCAACATCGTTACATTACATCGTACATCGATAGTACGAAGAATTCCTTTCGACCTGACACCATTGCATTAAAATGATGAAACCCTCAAACGGCCTAAAAGAAAAAAAAAAAAAAAAATAAATAAATAAATAAAAGCAACTACCGCGCACTTGACTGTGAATTTGAATCCCGACAGAACCATTTATCTTCTTTCTCCTTGTGGTGCAGAGGAACTCATCTAGTACTCGCTGAGAATCATCGCTAAAACAGCAAGTCCAGTCAAAATAAAAAATATGTGTAAGTGATCGTGAGAATAAATACAGCAGCCTATACGTGGAATCGAAGAGAATTTTTAGAGAAAATTGTTGTAAATAAAATTGACTCAGAGGTTAAAAATTCCGGCCCTGTGAGTTTTTGTTGTATTTGTTTCTTTTAAATAAATTTACAGAACAAATATTGAATCTCAATGGCCTTTCGTGTTGCTGTAAAAACTATTCCGAATTAAAAAAAAATATGATAAACAGAATTGTAACTTTCTGATGTCCTCAGTTTGGGAAATGTAGAAGAGCTATCTATCGGTTGTTACTAAATCGGTCAATTTGATTGTAATCCAAAGCAATCTATTTTTATTCGCATATAGTGAACCATTCGCATGAGCATAGTGCAATTAAATTAGGGGTAGGAACATAGAAATATATAAACTAAATAAGATAATTTGTGTAAGAGATACCAGAGAGGGCGTGGCCATTCTATCATTTTTCCATATTCCACCCAGTATTACAACACGGCGGAATTAACAAGAATTTAAGCCACGAATTGGAGGATACAATGGAAAAGCAAATCTCAGTAAATTGACCAATTTGTATGGGAGGTAACAGAATGGGCGTGGCAGCGCCGCCTATTTTTGTCCTCAGAACTTAGGTTATCAAATGGATGACATATGACAAATTTGGTACAAATGATTGGAAGATATGAAGCTACGAAAAGGTGGGCCAAATCGATCATTTGTATGATAGTTGCGTAACCAAGTAAGATATATGAATCTGAGAATATATGGGCTAATAATATATGTACGACAGGCACCAGAAATGGCGTAGCTAATCAGCCGATTTTCTCATATTCTTCCAACCATTATTAGCAAATGCAATGGACAAAAATTTAAGTTACCCTAATCTATGAATGTGTAGTTATATGGGAAAAATTGAATTTCTGAAATTCGATCAATTTGTATGGCAGGCAACAGAAAGAGCGTTATGGGCCATTTATAATCCTCGGCTACCGGCTGGGAATATATTAGAATGTGTCAAGTTTTAAAAAGTTCCATAAAGATTTACGCAACTTATTTTGTGTCAGACCGACGGACATCGCCCAATCGAATTAAAAAGCCATGAAATGTATTTGGTCGAAAGATATTTGGTGCTTTAAACGCTTTCCTCTGCATGTTACATTTTTGTATTATATAAAAATGAAAAGCATCAAAATGAAAAATGTTTATTGTAAATAACGTATGATTATTCTTGATTCAGTATATACTGTATATACAGTATACTCGTATACTGCAACATTCGACATATGAATAATATTTTGCTATTTCATACTACCCTGAGTACATGATTTAATTTTTCTAGTGTACGTAAAATAACAGGTATAACAGGTGGGTGGTGCGTTTGTATGCCATTTTAATTAGTAACGTTTATAACATTATTAACATTAACATTATTAGTAAAAGTAATAATTAAATATTGGTGATTAATTCTTTTTGCTTATCCGGGTTAATTTAATTATTCTGGCTACTGCTATTGACATTGTCTAACGAACCGTAATTTTATGAATTCCGCGTCGTTGACACCCACTTGTTTTTCACTTCACTGCATTTAAGTAAGGTAAACAAATAGTGACCAAATAAAAAGTAAATACAAACCTGCGAAACTGTGCTATTTTTCACAAAAGTTTTTGCAATTTAGTTTTAACTTTAATTTAAAATAATTATTAACACAAACAAACCTTACAGTAACATAACTAGCAATAATAAGCTGTTCAAATAACCATAATTTTTATTTCTTTATTGCAAACAACGCTACTGTGATTTTTTTCTCTCCTCAATTGTCAATATTAAATTCCGGCAACCACAAAACATACACGAAAATTATATACGAATTTGATGTTTTTGACAATTAATACCGGACGACACATTGAGAGAAGTAGTTGACAAATATAAATGCTACGGTGCAACTAAGTTATGGTTTGAGTGATAAATTAAAATATTTTCTTTTTTGATACAAAACGTAGAAATTGTTAAATTATTTCACCTCACGACACCGAAAGAAACAAAACTGCAGTCAATATATCCACATCAAATATCAGGTCATCCAACGTTGGGCAAATATGATTGATATGGCAAAATTTATTTTTGATTACACTGTGGAACATTTTTGGGGTTTTTGTCTGGGGGGTGAGAAATTCCAAGTCAGGATGATGGTACTAGGTCAGTGTAGTAAAATCCTCAAAGGGTTTCGCGTTCGTATGTGTCAGTTTTTTTATGACCTTTTACATTTTCTCAGAATTAAAAAAAAAGTAATAACCAAAAGGTTATTTGATTTTTATGGTTGCTGTAAAAAACTGAAAAACGGTCATAAATGTGCGCGGACAATTAAAAGGAAAAAAGGAAAGTGCACTTTTGTAATTATTTGGGTTTTTTCTGTTGGGGTGTGGTCATGTTTTTGGACGTCAGTAAAATATTGAAAAATACGTATACGTAATATTTTTTACAACTAAGCGAAAAAACATCAAGATAAGGAAAAAATGTAAAAGGTCATAAAAAAAAACTGACACATGCGAACGCGAAACATTTGAGGATTTTACTATACTGACCTAGTACCATCACCCTGACTTGAAATTTCTCACCCCCCAGATTGGCTGTTGTACTGTGTTATTAGTGCCTAAACTTCACATGCCTAATGAACTACAGAGCGTATGATTGATATGAATAGATCGTTTGCATCGCGGAGCTGGAGCTGGGAACCAATAAATTACTACAATTACAAATTTCAAAATGGGAACATATTCTGAGCCAATGCTTATTTTGAAACAAAAGAATACGAAGTTTAGCCTGTGAAGTATACAAATATGAAAAATAACAAACTTTTGGCTAACCGAGTTTTGAATAATTTCCTCGCAAATTTGAAAATTTTAGACTGAGATTAACTCATCGATTAGCAATTAAAAGGCAGGCACAAAAAATTGTTCCAAACAGATTAAGGATGACTAGCGATCTTTTGTTTTAAACCATATGAAATCACTTCACATTTTTATGAAATTCGGTATCAAAGTCGCGAAAAATTCATATTTTGAGATCTTTTGTATATCTGGAATAACGCCTATCACCGATAATGTTGATTATTTTTCAATTTTACAGAAAAGATATTGCCAAAGAATGCTCAATGGTCATTGCCTTGTTTGTGTTTACGAAGCTAAACAGAAACCTGCAACTTTCCGTCAGGTAACGGGAGCAAAATATAGAAACATCCGAGTCTCGTGTGTTGCTGAGCGTGGATTTGACTTGGATTTGTGTTTGAGCACATTTGGTCGGAAAGAGTAAAACTTGCACCGCTTTATCACATACGATTATTATGACAGTTTTCTTGATGTATAGGATGGTTTTTTGAAGAGTTCAATCACCGTACAAGAGCTGACAAATCGCACCTGACCTCTAAAATACTATCATAATGAAGATACTTCAAAAATTATCCCAATCATGCAAGGAATAGCCTTTCTAAGTTCCATTATAGTCAGTATAAACACCTATGCGTAACTTGTTTGTTTCCTATATACATCTATGTAATGAAAGGGATTGTAACGAAACTCCAACAAACTATTCCTTGTCTATATGGAATGTTTTTTGAATCTGTAAAATTGAAAATTTTCAAATAAAAATTTCTATAAACTGAGTCAGATTTAAAATTGTTAAATGGATGTCACTCACAGATGTTGAAAGAGTCGTTCTTTCTAAGACTAGGCCGAAAACCACTGATCTCTTTCAACTCCAGAATTGTGGCGAAATTTCAACAATATGCAGATTTAAAGAAACTCTGCCTTCCGCTACTCTTTAAAGTGATCTAAGTGACTTTTTCTTATGGAATTATTCCAGACAGGAAGTTTACAAAACAAACCAACAATTCCCGTCGCAATCCTCCGGACAATAATGAATGATGGTGTCGCACATGCGTCATCTGAATTGGAGCTAATGTAAATTCTGTTATTAGAAAAAACAAAAAGTTAATTTCAATTAAAAACTAAGTTATTTGAATATGTTCATTCATTAGGTATCGCAACTCTGTTCCTATATGACAAACATATGGGAAAAAGGGACCTCGCACGATGTATGTGAAATCAGATCTTTCACACTTTTTGAATCAAATGCGGAGGCACTTATGGACGTTTAAAAGATTTTCGTAGCTATAAGTATATTTAATAAACTAAGGATGCCTTTGTGATCCATAATTCAACATTAGTTTTGGCGGGATGTACAGGGCGAGTTCATTGAACTGAAATAGCCCGTTTAAGAATTAACCTTCATGAGACCTCGTAACCACACTGCTTACAATTTTATAAAATTTTATAGCGACACCGGTGGAAGAATTCTCCGTAGATATATAAAAAGTTCCAAAATAACATATTCTTGCGACTGCAACAACAAATTTCTTAAAACTCTGAACCGTATGAATGCATTCCGTTTGGTTTGACACCAAAGAGTTTTAGTTTGTTAGAAATTTCTGGGAATAAATGTATGTTATGTACATTAATACTCGTACATATATTCATTAAATCAAGAATATTATGCGAATTTTTGCATAAAACACAAAATATTTATTACTCACTCCAATTTGTGTTTTATCGCCTTCCACTCCATTCTCTAGAAAATAATTCGGTGCATCCAACGAATACACTTTTATGACTTCTATCGAATGAAAACGGGGCGTTAATTTCAGGTTTTTAAAGAGAAAAAAGCCAGTTAGAGCCATATCAGGTAGAAACGTGGTATTTGTTGAGTTATTGCCTCGAAATTCATGCACAATGTGAATGGGATCTCTTTTCACAGATCTACAATTTTTTTTGCTTTCTTAGATCTTGCCAAAGGACAGATAATATTCTTTATTCGAAGTCTGAAATTGTGTAAAGAATTCGGAATGTACGACTCCGCGGTATTAAAAGAGTACAACCAAGATTATCATTTTGATCAACTATGATGTGTTTTTTTTTGTTTTTTTTTGGGGTTTAGATTAGTTGGAAGGCGCCATCCCAAAGCTTGTTGATTGAATTCCATGTCAAATTATCCATATCTTATCAAAAATTTTAATGGGTTTTGTTAATGAGGGGTCAGAGGTGTCTTTACGGGTTGAGTTCACACAGAAAATTCGGGTCTTTTGGAACTAGGCGAACGGTAACACGTTTCACATCCAATGTTATAACATCATACGAATTGATTCGCAATATACAAAAAGTTCAGTATCCAGCTCTTTCCAATCTAAGTGACGATTTTCATTGACCGCTACCTTTACCTTATTCATGTTAACCCATTAGAACCATGCAAATTTTCCATCATATTTCTACCGCTTTTGAATGCGCTGCAGCATTCATATGCAAGTGTTTTATAACGTCGATTCACCGCAAACCTTTTTAATGTTTCGGCATACGAAACACCATTTGCAATACAACGTTTGAGGCAAAATCTTTATTCTATATTTTTATCAATCGTAAAAATTGCAAAACACGCTTGAGATGGACGAACAAAAGCAAGAATTGAAAATAAATTAAATGACAGATCACGCGAATAGTTGTGTCAACTTAGCGGCCAAAAATAACTCAACAATCCCTTTGAGCGGGTTTGGTCAATTCCCGGTAATTTTTCTAACAGAATGAATATTAACATCAGTGCGATGATTTTCCCAAATTGTATTCTTATCACATAGGACTCTATAAATTGAATTGATGTGACCTGAATTTGTGTGATCATGGAGTGATCAAATAAATTTTAAAAATAAATCGTACCTCAAACTGGTGCACAATTCCAATTAATTGCAAATTGATATATAATTCTGTACAATTTCTGAATTGATACTTGTTAATTATTTTATTTTTTATGACAACTGAAAAGTGTAGTTTTTGCTTAAAATTTATTTGTTAATGTCAGCCAATCCATATATCGAATACATGAATTAATTGTGTTTTTAACGATATCCACATTAACAGAATTTTTGTATGTGAATACACAATCCATTGATTGCACAATTTAAAAATTATTAAACGTTAAATGACGACTTTGTAGCTGCAAACAAAAAACTGCAATATTTTTGTATATATAAATAAATTCGCTATAAATCGATAAAACCGCAAAACGCTGATAGAATTACTAGCACAGGTGCTTGAAGCTGGAGGTAGGGATGGGTGTATGAAGAGTCAACAATTATTTTGAAATCATATTAGATTCTGCCCGCCGGGAATACTTTATGTATATACAAACAACAATTGATACTCTGTGCCTGACAGCTAAAGCGTATTGCATTTAATTGAACGAGAATAAAAATGGAAGAAAAAACAAAACCAAAATGATTAACGACAATTATGTCAAAGTTTAATAACCCAACAATTTATACGTGAACATTTAGTGAAAGAATTCCAATAAGAATTTATTTATTTATAAAATCAAATAAAAGAAAGATTTCAAAATAAGGCAAGACGTCCTTAGAATACCCTAAAGTAAAATACATACATTATAAAATTCGCTAAGCTGATCGGATGTATTAACGCCAAAGATGACATATTAATGAAAATAATTGTACGAAGACCGCATCGAATGACCATCAGGTTCTGTCAAATTCCCCTGCATCCGATTAATGAGATGTGAGAGAGCTTTTCGAATGCAGAAGGCTTATAGGAACTCTATTTCTAGATTAAGTCAACGGGGCCTACATTTTAATGGCAATTCCGAATATCACAGTTTGAGAATCATTTACTAGTCTTGCCGATTACTTGACTACTCAAAGTGTTCATCAGTGACCGCCACTAAAATAACGATAGGTGACTCTATGGGGGACTGAACTCGCGATCATCACGCCATCGTCGGCGATCATCACGCCACAATGGTTTCATAGCACCAGAAATTAATTTTTGTAAACAATTAATATAATTAATAATAATTATAATTAGTAGTTTTTAACGAAATTTGGAAAACCGTAATACGACACCGTAATTGAGATTCATTTTGAGGAAGTATGGATCCATGTCCTGGATCCAAATGCTTACGGCATTTTCTTTTTGGAAAATGGTTAAAGATTTACTCCTCTTTCTAGAAAAATTTGCTTTTATCTTTATTCTTGGAAAATGTTTTACCCAAGTGTTACCGTTTTATGTTCTTTTCTGAAAATGTATCATCTATAATCGGAAAAATATTGATTTTTAGCGCTTTAGTAAATCACTAGGCGAGAATGTTGCAGTGCAAATTCAAAGACATTTTCTTTTTCAATTACATATTCAAAATTTTTGTAGATAATTGAAAAAAATATCGGTGAATAGGAAGTTTCTAAAATTATGTTTACGATAGTGCGTTATGTACTACCGCAAATCCCTATTGATATTCAGAATTTATATTTTAATTTCAAAAAAAAGAAGAAAAAAAGATTGAAAATCAAAAATTTTGAATGAAAATTAGATGTCCAAATTGAAATACAGAATAGATTAATAGAAATTCAGAATTTCAAACTGAAAATCTAAAAATATTAAATTGGAAAACCAAACACATCAAATAAAAATTAAAATAAATAAATACACATAAATTTAACTGAAAATTAGAACTAGATCAATTAAAAGCCAATTGAATTTGAGTACTGAAAATTTATTAGCATTTCTGAAGATATTTATTGGATGCCGGGAACGAATACGACTCTATCGGGATAATTTCAATCAGCACACAAAATATGGCGGCAAATCGAACTTCAATTTTTGCCAATTTGCTAATGCAATGACCGACTTGTTATATGAGGCATCCGTTTAGGTGTCATATTTACCTCTCTTTCTTTTCAAAGGTAATCAATGAATAGTAACCTTTGCACATCCCAAAATATATATGCCAGGCGGTTGTAGCGTTTTTATTCGTTTTTCCAATCAATTCGATTGATATTTTTGTTATATCGTCAGCAAATGTGGCACCCATTTGAAAAATAATTTTTTATGGCCAAATTTTTGTTAGAGGGGACATCTGTATGTAACTCCCAAGGCTTACATTAGCCAAATCAAAGCAAAAACTTCTACTGACTTACATATTGATTGAAATGGGAAGTAGTTTATGTTATTGTTGTTTTTTTTTTTTTTTGTTGAAACCCATACTATCCATAGTTGATTACCATCACAACCATTATCATACCGTACCATATATCACATCATATGTATCATTTCATAGGATAATATTATACAGATGTGAGATAGGGCATACGAATACCTCGTTTCATAAAACTACAATAAATTACTGTCACATAGGCAGACTGTATTTGAAACAACAATTTCACTGGTCTTGAAAACAAAGCAAAGCAAATCTCACGGAACAAATCAAATATTGAGAGAAAGAAAATATATAAAAGTGTCATAAAGCAATTAATAGTGATTAATAAAGTACAAAACTAAAAAGAGGATGGTTTTGATAAATTGAACGAGAATCACATGATATCTATAACACTGAGGCACAAAAGTAAATGACAGAGAAAAGTTTAAAGAAGAACAACACAAGTATGTTCATTCTCCATGACAAATATATATAGTACAAAAAGGAGTTAACAGTCATACTAACTGCTAATGTAAAAACACATTTTGAAAATTTTCGTTAAGTAAGAAAAATGTAATAATTATAAAAATTGTGCTCTGTAGTTTCGTATTTATTATTATTTTTTAAATTTTAATTTTTTACAATTTAGTAGAATTATTTTTTTATGCCTGATTGTAAACTTGCCTCATTCTGATTTACATCAGGGTTGCCAGAATGGGCGTCCTAAATCGCTAAGTTTTTATCAAAAGTTACTTTAAATTAAATCATAACAAAAGAAGTAAAATTAAAATTGTTTAATGACCCTGGTACCCTAAGAGGCGTGGCAATGCTGTTCATTTTCATTCACAGAGCTAAGTTTGCCTGAGTCTGCTAATGTATACTCGATGTAACGCAATCGATTGAAAGGTATGAATCTGGGAATATATGAGTTAAATTGGACTATCTGTATGGGAGATACCAGATTTTTTTTTTTGAAACAAAATTTAATCTACTTCAGCCTACGGATAATGTGTGTTAAACTTGTTATTTTTAAGATAAGTAGTAAAAGGACTGTTGTATGTAACTTGGCCGATTTTCACGTATTATCAGAGCATATAAATCAATATAATAAAGAGCCACAGCAAAAAAGTGAAATTTAAAAAAAAAAATCCTAGAAGACGCCAATGCAGTCGATTTTCATTCTTAGACTTTGTTTTAACAAATGCTTAACGTGTATCAAATTCTACTAAATTTAATGCAACTGAGTATAAGATATAAACCTGAGAACATATGGGTGAAATCGGTCATTTGTATTAGAGGTGCTAGAAATTGGTCGATTTTTTCAAGTTCAGCTGAGCATTACGAAGCAAGACAAGGGACAAAAATTTGAATTTTTGCAGTGTATGAATTAGGAGTTACAGGGGAGAAAATTGGATTTGGAGAATACAAACAATTCATTCAGAAGGTATGGGAACAGATGGAACGATATAGCTCATTTTCAATCCCCTGCTATGATCTGGCAAAATATAGTATTAGACTGTGCCAAGTTTCATAAACATTTCCTATAATGTCTACCAGTCAGCTAATTAAGCGGACAGACAGGTGTCGTTCAATCGATGTAAAATGTTTTAAATACATTTAGTCAAAAGATATTTGGTACTTTAGGCAGCTCTTCATGAGTGTTTTGGGGCCGCATCAAATGATATATGAGTTCATTCCTCTTGGTCAAAGTATAAAATGTGGGAGATTTAGTAACAAAACATAGTGGTCGGACGTGGAAAGATGGTAAGCATACGTGACTATCGTAGTGAACATATACGGTGGGTCTAATCCCTGATATAACCATGAAGATTTTTTTGGAGTTCTAGTAATACCTACCCAAACTGACGTTGGATATAGTTGTTAAGCAGTACGTCTCTTTTGGAGAATCTAAAAACACAATGCGTGTGAGCTTATTAAATCTAAGAATTTGTTGATAAATTTGACATAGGTTTTTATTTTATTGAAGAAATATTGGCACAAACATTTCATAAAATAACGTGTTAATTACATAAATATTATAGTTCCAAATAGTTTAAAAACAGCATGAAGAAGCCGTTGTTTGTTAATCGCTATTATTTTCACTTAATTCCATTAAATGACATAATATCTAATCACTTAATAAGACAGCTTAATTGTGCAAGCATAACAAATTTTTATCACAAATATTCATTTATTTATTCACAAATTTCATTTTAAGTATCGTATTATAGCATAATTGAAGAATAAACATACTTGCAAAATGTTGTAATAATCGATTCCTCCTAATAGCGCTTTTAATGTACCGCAAAATTTAATCTACAGTTACGACTATTAGGAATCGATTCGAAAAAGTTTTGATGACACATTTTGGAAGTACATGTACGTTAATTGTACAGCTTTTTTCAGCTTAATCCATGCAACGCGAATTGTTTAAGAACTTGTTACTTTTGTTGCATATATTTGTCCTTATTCACGAAAAGGAACTGTTTGTGCTAATATCAATTCAATCCAAACCACAAAAATGTATGCAGTTTCCACAAATTATAGAAAATTCTTCTCTGAAATGATAAACTATTCCTGAAGCAAGAGTTTTACGTTCCAGTTTGCCGTGATTTATTTTTTGGTAAATCTTGAACAGAAATCATCAATATTGTGTTGCATAACCAATTACCTGCGACAGAAGATTTTGTAGGGGTATTTAGTTTTGCGTTCGCTTTGTGTGCGTATTCTGACAAAAATTGTCATAACATCGAAATGCAATAAATATTTCCTAAATATTAACAGTCTACGAGCACTATTGCTAATGCCGTTTGCAGTATTGATAGTAGTTAAATTTAATTAACATTTATTTTACATTGACGGATTTAAACAAATGACGATCTTATATAATCAATGATGATTTAAAAGTAGGTGTTTATCTGTCGCAAAAGCGCAATATAAAAGTTTAAATATTATAGTATTTCGAATAAACGTTGCATGGGGGCTAAAATAATAAAAGATAGGCCGAAGGCTCATTTTCAACAGGAATCGCTCCTGATGTATATTATATGGTCAAAAAATGCCATGGATTGATCATTTAAAAAAGAACGCTCAAAGGAATTATCAAAATTCCTGTTGCCTCTGCTGACGCAATATTGTTTATAGTGCTCGCGTTTTACAACTTTTACAATGGATAAAGGTATCGAACAAAGAATGCCACAAATTCTTATTGCAAATGGAATTTTTTGTGCCGAGACATTGAGAATGTTACAGACGACTTTCGATGAGTCGACTTTATCAAAAACACCTGCATATGGGCGGTACAGTGCTTTCAAAAGCGATCGCGATGTGGTGGAAGATGTGGCTCACTCTGGCCGCCATCAAAGTCAACAGTTAACACCGGGAAAGTAATGGAAATGCTGACTGAAAGTCTTCATTTGAGCTTAAGAGAGACAGCTGCTAAACTCTATGTGTATGAAAACCGCTGCTGGGCGACTAGTTCTGAAAGATCTTCAAAAAATCTATCTGAAGACAACTCAGATCCCACATTCATTAAACGCATTATAATCTGTGCTGAGATATCGGCCAACTAAAAATGGTTTTTCCAATTAGACCAAAAGGACAGGCGACAAATAAAGATAATTATCTGGGCATTAGGCGGGATTCGAGAAGACAAATTGGTTGGAAAAGGCCAATATTTGTGGAAAGAAAACTCATAAATTTTGTATCACGATAATGTACCATCTCACGAGGCTATAATTTTGAACGAGTTTCTGGGCTAAAATTCAACAAAGAACAGCATCGAAAAACTCATTTGATATGGATCAGGCTACCTGTCTAAGAACTGAAATTATCAATTCGAGGCACGGTTGCGAATGTCAGTTGCAGAGATTACAGTATGAAATTATTTACTATAAAAATTTTTTATTTTACATTAATGGCATCAAACATGTGTGTGGGTGTTTGTTTGTCTGTTGCAAATGTGTTGGAATGAAGCTTAAATATCATTATATTTCAAATAATAAACGTTATGAATACTATATTAATTATAATATTATATTACTATTAAGATATTTTAATATTCATAGTAGGCATTTCATGTGTATATTAAGTATTATATTAATTATAAGCATCGAGCCACTGTATTAATAATTCGCGGACAATATGATGATTCAGCGACTGCAATATATAATTTAAATTAAAATAAATTAACTTAAATAAATTACCCTGCATCTCATGAGTAGGATATGCGAAAGCTTCTTATATGCACTGGGTGATATTACTTATGGAGGGACACTGGTATCAATTCTGGCACCAAACATGGTGTCTTTATGATTGAAATGACGGAGGATACGTTCCTACTTGGCTACGAAGATTATATTGCAGCCATTATTCAAACTGGGAACACGAATTATGCACACAGAACGACTGCTACTCACGAGACGACATGTCCCAATGGAAGTATATGTGAACATTAGCAATATAACAATTGCGAATCAGACATCAATAAAATGCCTGGACACAACACAGTACAGTGACTGTTTTTACAACTGTTTTCAAGTATGAATTGACTTTCAATGGAGGTTGCAAATTCGTACTGAATTCCTAATGACGAAAAACACGCTAAGGACTCTTAAATTTGTGTAAAGGACAGCGACTTACCATAATGTACTGTATGGCCAACCTCAATGTTGGAAACATCAAGCATAATCACAATATATTCACTTGCAGGGGAACGACCTAAAGGTATTCGACAGTACTGTGACGACAATCACCGATCAGACCATCAGAATTTGGGAAGATTGTCGTAGCATGTGAAGGAAGATGGACATCTAACATTAAGAAACAGGTGGGACGACACCAATGGATTATTTAAAAATGTACTTTGATATTTTATTTTAGGGGGAGGATGTCACAGATGATTCAGCTCCTACTTTTTTGTAGGAATATTTCCTAAAAAACAAAAAAATCTATCTTAGCCGCAGGATCTTAAGTTGGAAGAATAGAATAATAGATTGAGTGCAGAGAACTAAGGAAGATGGCAGCCGGGCTAAACGGAGATTATCCCAAAGGTTCGCATTCCTTTGGCAGATCTGAGGTGAATCATTTCCCAGGGAGAAGTACTGGTGAGCCTAATATATCATGATAGGTGATGATCTTCACGCAGTTTACAAAATAATATTGAGTTGTCTAACGTATTGTAGTTTATTTCAATATCCTACACGCATCGTTCTCTATCTCGTCCTATCCCAGTAGGGTTCCTACTGAAATCATTATAAATTTATAGAGCACTTCAAAGACTTCAAAGAGAGAATTCGTTTATAACTACGAAAATCAGACGAATTATTCTGGTTATTCCACAAAAATTAATATCAATATGTGTTTACTTGTAGGCGCACCTATCATACATCTGATTAAAGTGAAAGTTCGACAAGTTATTCCATGCCTTTGTGGAATTGTTTCCAGATTGGTTTGGTTACTGCGAGAGGGTTGAAGAACAACTTATTGCAATACATTTGATTTTATGTTGGTAGCCATACTTTTAAGAACAGCGTTTAGGAATATGAGTATGGTTTTCGTTTTAATTTTACTCCTTAAAAAAATTCAAAAAACCGGTATACCCGGCTTTTTATTTGGTCGAACACCCAGAAATCAAATTTTTGTTTGCTTTGTTTAAACGACTCTAAAATAGGTTTTCTGAAAAAGTCGGATACTTGAACACTATGCAAATAATCAATGCTTCAAAATAAAATTACGGAATGATCACTATTTTATAATATTGATTTGTGCACGTGCGCGATGGAAGACAAAGACGATGAGACAAAATATACGAGTATATTTTCTAAAATGTCGTTAAAAATGTCACTCTGTATAGCAACGTATTCGTTAATGGATTTGGAAAGAATTCAGGAAATTAAAATAAGTTTAAGTTAATTCTTACATACAGATAATCACATCTCTTGACCAAAGCTCGCAAGACCATATTGATGATGTGGTGATATATTGGAAGCTCGCTCCTAGTGCCGAGCCATCACTTAGATGCGGCTGTGGCAAGCACGAGATTGAGCTCAGCTCAAGGAAAGGTAGAAAGCCTCGTCCACCGAAATAGCCATTACCTCCACCAACAATTAAGAAAAAATAAATAAATAAGAAATAATTTTTCGCTCCTTACATCAAATACTCTTGAAAGAAAGAAATGGCAAATTCTAAACTTTCTGAATCGTTCTCATAGTTTGCACAATCCGGTGAAGATAGTTTCCACTAGAAGAAGTTTACATTCCACTTTCAGCTCGGTCGTGGTGTTCAAGATGATCTCAAAGAGAAATGACCGTACAGTCACACAATGTAAAATGTTGTTGCTTTCAAGAATGCAGGAGCCTTCGTCATTATTATGCTTCAATAATTATGATTTTTCAAATGCAAAAACTGTTCTCTCATAATGGTAACTGTCTGAACATATGACAAAAACTTCCATGTTAGTTACCTATTAAGTGCTGTACTCTTATACGAGCACACCAGCTTCCAGTACACCAAATTCCAATTGCTTTTATATGATTGCTTGTCATATTTTTTCGATATAAATGTTGGATGTTAGCACGACATTTGTCTTCTTTTAATACACAATCTTTGACGTGTTTCTATCCAGTATAACAAATTGGTAGTATGGATGTGGATACGGATATGGGTCTCTTCAACATTAGAAACCGCGTAGTTATCATACGGCTGTCTTATATGAATATGTATACTTGTTTCCACATAAAAATCCAGTTACTTTCATATTTCTGATTGTTATATTTCCTTTTTTTTCTTCAATCCAAATATTGCATGCTTGTACGAGCTCTATGTTCTTCTAACTCAAACAATATCACATGTCTCTCTATCAAATACTCGGCGTTGGTAGTGCGGATACGGATGTGGTTGTTGATATTATGATGTAGGTTTTATATGTATGTTCGAACGAGCGTGTGTGTGTGTGTGTGTGTGTAAGTATGTGTACCATCAACCACATCTGTGGTAAATCAGGTGTAATTATAAATTTATTTATTATTTACAAACGTAATTTGAGTTGGACTGATGTTTATGGCCCACCAACGTCATGTTTGACCATGTGGTAAACAAGAATATGTGAAAATAAAACAGAAGCCAGATTTGCGGCCGGCTTCTCGTAATGTCTATTGTGAGGCAGTGATATCCATTAACCAATATTATCATTATAATAATGGTTAAATATTTGTGGGAACAAATAGCAATTTTATTGATAACAATCTATTTAACAAAATTAAAGCTCGTATTACTATTTTATAAAAAAAAAAAACTTTAATATTATATTCATTTTAATTTTAATTTTT
Organism: Philornis downsi; assembly: GCA_019455685.1. Taxonomy (NCBI): domain Eukaryota; kingdom Metazoa; phylum Arthropoda; class Insecta; order Diptera; family Muscidae; genus Philornis; species Philornis downsi. The sequence continues at coordinate 574,182 of JAHXMU010000683.1, read as the reverse complement.
TCAAAAGTAAATACCTTTCATTCAAGAGCTGTTTAAACAATCTGTGAACAGAAACCTTCGCCATTGAAATATTTTTTTACATACGATTAGTTTTCTGTTTCTATTTAATTTTTTTGCCGTCTTCTGTTGTCTTTCTGCCAATTAACTACATGCCCATTATATTATCCATTGCACATAAAGGATTATGCAGTTTAGTTATTTGTTCTACATGTCTTTGTTAATGACCAATATCATCACTGATAATGTGGTAATTATATTATAAATATTATATGTATGAAACAAATGATAACATTTGCTTACACAAACCTTAACCCTTTGCAATCAATGTTTACCAAAGCATTTTAATTAAATAAACCCTAAGGACTTTGCCTATGCCTTTGTTATTGTGCAAAAGATGCTAATTTTCTACCAAATTCGATTAAGATTTCATAACATTCCTCAGAAAATATCTCTATCGTGCAGAAAGAAGACAAAGGATATACAAATTTGCAATTAATATTTAATACTATAAACTTTGATTCATATAACAAGTACAAATCTTATTAGCTCATATTCAAGTGTTTGTGTTTGTGAACAACAGCATGAATAAAGTTATGACAATAAGAAATCATATACGTATGATTGATGGAAAATATAATATATACGTATATTGCTCCAATATAGAAATTAATTTATATTAAGTATACGTTTATTACATCGTATAATGATTACGGTATTATAGCCTACAAAACGTGCTTATGCTAGCGTCTGTCGTATTTGTTTATGTAATTTCAGTATTGAACTATATTGAGTTCCTTGAGTTTGACAATTTGTTTGCAGTACCTAAATTAAGCAATAAAACACCATAATGTGGGTGAAGGGAATGTAATATAAAATGCGAAAATTCTCATCATTCTTGATCGCTTGATTAAATTACTTACTTAATTATTAATTACAATTAAACAATTTACTGACATAAGATGTAAGTAAAGTAAATGTTTTATAATATTTCCTGGTTTGGCGGCCTAAATATAGACATTTACCTGCAATTTTATGGATACCTCGTTGTTCGTTAAGATGTAAATTATGTACGATTATTCAAAAATATTTGCGGCGGTTACAATCTAAGACCAAATTCAGGACTGTATAAACCACTTGCAATATACACCGTTGCTGTGTTAAGCCGTTCGGTATTTTTGGGCGCAAAACTTTTTAGTGTTTACATAAAGAGGTCTTCAAGAGCTGTTCAAACCACGTGAATGGTATCTCTTAACTTTTGTCACCTTTCAAATTAAAGGACTTTTATAGTATTTTTTTTGTGCTTTTTGTGCGATTTTCATTAAAAATTGAACTAATCTTGGATCTTCTTGGCGCTAAGATTCCTTGAATTCATCCCTTATTTCAATTTTCGTTTTGTCGTTAAATTTGTAGCACAGTCCCCTATATTGATGCGGTGTTAGTCAGTTGATCTGAAGTGTGTTTGCGTTTTTTAAAATGGATCAAAATATCGGACAAAAGATTTAACTCAAATTTTGTATTGCAAATGAAATTTCGTGTATCGGAACGCTGAAAATATCACAAAAGACTTGTGTTGAATTAGATTCATCAAAAAAACCTACAATGCGTTCAAAAGTGGTCGAGATATGGTGGAAGATTTACCTTGTTATGGTCGGCCATCAATTAAATTTACCAATGATAGAGTAAAGTAAATGGTGATTGAAAATCATAATTTAAGTTTGAGAGAGATAACTGATGAACTTCTTATGGTTTACGAAACAATTCGTACAATTTTACACGATTGATTAGGTATGGAAGACCTGAATTTCTGAAAGACCTGAATTTTCATCAAAATCTCGAAATTGAGTCAATTCCAGACAAAAATCTTATGAATGGTTCGAACTTTAACTATCGCGACGTTGTGCACTTGGTATTATTGCCAGAACATCAGATGTAAATAAAAAACATTATTTGGACGTCATGCGCCATTTGAGAGAGCAAATTTGTCGTAAAAAAACAGATTTGTGTAAAAAGCTCATGGATTTTGCACCACGATAAGGCATCATTTATCAAGGTTATTGTTGTAAATGAATTTCTGATATGAAAACTCAAATATCACAGAACAAGCACTGTATTTAAGTTGACTTCTCCTCCTTTCAAAACTCAAATTAACACTTCGAAGCGGCCGCTTCCAATCGAAGTCATACAAGAGAATTCACAGCGAAGGCTCAAGCCTTTTTCGGAAAATACGATTAAATAATATCTTGACGATTGGCTGTACAATAAATTTTTATGAATAATAAATATTTCGTGTTTCATGACCAACTCCCAGAACATTTTTGGCGGAGTGAATTATTCGATATCGGCATATTAGGCAATTGTTCAAAATGATGGAGTTCAGTATTATAGCTAACAAAATGTGGTAGTAATAAAATTAATTATATTTATGAAGTATAAATTGGAATTGAGAAAAATAAGTTTGCCAATATGTTTGCTTCTCTTTGTTAAGTGGTTTAAAATGCAAGGATTTTACTTTCTTCCCAACTATATAAGTTTGACATAAAATATGGATGTTAATTTGAATAACTGTCAACAAGACGCAATAGTTTTCCATCTTCTGGATAATTAAAATTACCAAATCACTATACGTATTGTGGTTTTTGACGCAACGGCATGAGGCATGACAAATTCTTCTTATCTGAAATGGAGCAAAGATGCGTACTGAAATTGCATTCTTGCAAATACCCTCCACAAGGGTACATATGAAACTGTAGCAGTCGGCGTGTGTACAAATAAGACAACTTTACGAGATCATAAACAAATTTATATCAAATCTTTGTAGGCTTGATTCAAGCCAAAACTATGCATGATTATGGTAATTCATTCACCTATTCGCCTATTAAAGTCTAATGATAACTTCTATTAATAGTAATCATACGCTCTATGGGGCTCTACATCTTCCACAAATCATTAAATTAAATTAAGTGCATTTATTAAAATCAATTTGTGTACATGTATTGATTTGCCTACATCCGTCTAGCACCTATCATAAGAAACGCCTGTTTGGTAACGTTTCGCCATCTAAAACAATTTAATTGAAGTGAAACCGCATACCAGCGTAAACATCTTCCCAAGGATATAATGTATTTAGTTACCAGGCAGACGTGCCCGACGTCTGTCTACCTATCTATTCTCACATTTAGTTTTCCATTCATTCATCCATGCAGGTTTTGTTTAGAATGACATTTTCACAACCCATATGAAGCTCGGCCACATTTTACGTACATATTGTCTCCAACGTGACCATCTAACCTCATTCAGAAACAAAGGTTAAAGACCTCTTGGTGACATTTTCGGAGAAAGCTATAATAAGGGGTTGCAGACACAACTACAAGCCACATGTCTGTCTAATCAGATATATATAGGAGGCAAGAAGGGCCAGAGAGTACTTACAAATGACGGATGTATATGTCCTTGGCCGGCGTGTAGTTGCTGATATTGTTGCGGTGACAATACCACATGTGTCAATGTGCCACTTTCATTGACATACGGTTGCACTACCTGACCCTGAGGCACCTGCACTGGCACCGTCATCGGTGGTGGTGGACGATTTTGTGAAACCATTTGTACAGTTGTAGGACCTGAAAGGATAAAAAGCAATAGAGGACATTAGTTGTAAAGGATACTGTTCAGACTTAAAAGAAAAACAATATAAGCCATTAATGTGGTTGTATTTAGCCTATAAGATATAGGGGACTATAGGGGATATGCCTCAAAGGTACAGGGTGACGCAGCAATTGTGCTACAATAAGAAATTTAAATAACTTATTTTAATCCATGTACTCGTATTTCATTTTTTTTATTGTATAGAAATTCTATTTTAATTTATATAAGTAAATGGTTTGGAAGGTGATACACCTTAAATGACCTCCATGCTCGTTCACGCATATGCAACATCTGATTAGAAAATTATTCATTATTTTATTCATTGTGTGTTTTTTTAATGGACTGCTTCAATTGAATCAAATTCCTTGATTTCGTTTTGTACACCTCTTGCTTGACATAACCCAATAAAAGTTTGGTATACTCACATCAATTGACCTTGGGGGCCAGTGGAATGTGGATTTCTTGTATATTAATTTATTTAGGAATTTTCGTAGCCGGTCTGGCTATATGTTCAGTTGCTTCATCTTGTTGAAATCAACTGCAGTTGAAACGGATATCTCTTCGGCGCAGTTCTGGGTAAAAAATTCCTTCAATATCTTTAAACAACAGTCCTCATTGACATTGTGTTTGTAGCAAAATTCGTGCGCCACCCTAACACATGCCCAGACCCATTAACAATACTTTTCACCAACTTCAAGTCAGCTGGATCAAGATTTGGTGATGGATTTATACCCCCATCTATATAGTCAAAAAAAGGTAAAACTACTACCAGTTTATTCAACATCTTTAGTACTGGGGACAGTTTAAGATACATCAACCCTATGAATAACCAAGGAGACCGAGCCCTTTGAGTCCTTGGGTAGAACACATCTAATTATTATATCTATTATCTCCAGTTCGGATTCTGCCCTATTTTTCAGACTTGTTGAATTTAAATGTATTATGCATTACTGTGTCCAAAAATTAAGTACAGATTCCTATCAAAATTATGAAATTTCAGACACACCATGATAAATTTCTGTGCCAAATTCCATATCTTAAATGGGCTGTGCTTGGCTTGGTTGCATTAAATTTTATTTATGACGTGCGGTTTCTGCCGCGTAGTGGAGCCTTCGGTGAACAGATTTTGAAAATCATATCCTACAAATTGAAAATTTGATGCCAAAACCATCGATTAATAACCTCGCAGTTGATGTTGCCAATTCAAATGGATCAGCAAACTTCAATTTGAAAGATATTTTGGCTACAGATGCGCTAATCTCGATGGGTACCAAAAACACTAAATTTTTTTGAAATAGATCACAGCGTTAAAATCTTTTTAATTTCTAGCTATCCGCGTGTTATGAAAAGTATTATTACGGGAGATGAGTGAATATCGCGACAAAACCGAGAAGAGATCGCGTCAAATCACTCATCATCAAATCAAGCCTATGGCGATAGTTTTCTTCGAGTACAATAACAAATTTTATTGAAGCGATATACGTCGTATGTGCAGACAACGTTTAATTTTTGCACATCTCACACTACGAGGTGTGATAAAAAACAGGTTTTTTCGAATTTCGTGAGTTACGTATTTTTTCTGTTATCTTGGTACACATGTCTGTTATACATGTGGACAATATCAGCCATTTTGGATTGTCAGTTTGAAAGGTTAGTCGTGTTTTGTTTTTTTTTTCTATTCGAAAAAATGATCGATCAAAGAAACTGCATTAAGTTTTGTGTAAAAAATTAAGTTAAGTGTGCAAGGACATTTGAAATGTTGACTGTGGCGTTTGGCGAGCCTACTATGAGCAGAACACAAGTTCAATTGTGGTATAACCGGTTTAAGGAAGACCGAGAAGATGTCAATGACGATGCTTGTCCTGGTCGCCCGAGCACGTCAACAACCGATGAAAGCATTGAAGCAGTGAAGACAATGATTTTGGATAATCGTCGAATCACTATTAGAGAGGTTGCGTATGATGTTGGCATATCGTTCGGCTCATGCCAAGCAATTTTTACGGATGTTTTAGGCATGAAACGTGCGGCAGCGAAGATTGTTCCTAAATTGCTAAATTTTGAGCCAAAAACAACGTCGCATGGACATTGCTCAGGAGCTGTTGAACGTAGTCAACGACGATCCAGATTTCCTCAAAAAGGGCCATAACTGGTGACGAGTCATGGGTGTATCGCTATGACATTGAAACCAAAGCCCAATCATCCCAATGGAAGTGTCCAGAAGAGCCAAGACCGAAAAAAAACACGTCAAGTTCAGTCAAATGTGAAGGTTTTGCTCACTGTTTTCTTCGATTGCAAAGGCGTGGTGCATCATGAATTCTTGCCACAAGGTCGTACGGTCAATAAGGAATACTACCTTACAGTTATACGCCGTTTGCGCGAAGCAATTCGTCAGAAACGCACACAATTGTGGAAAAATCAATCATGGATTTGCACCATGATATCGCACCAGGTCTCACATCGAAACTTGTTCGTGAGTTTTTAGCCAAAAACAAAACCGCAATCATGCCTTAACCACCGTATTCACCGGACTTGTCTCCCGCTGACTTTTTCCTCTTACCAAAACTGAAGACACCGATGAAAGGAAAACGTTTTGCTACGATTGAGGAGATAAAAGAAAAATCGAAATAGGAGCTGTTGGCGATATCAAAAAGCGCGTTTTAGTGTTTCGAGGGTTAGAAGAAACGCTGGCACAAGTGTGTTATATCTGAAGGGGACTACTTTAAAGGAAATAAAAAAGAAATTGATGAATAAATAACTATTGAAAAAAATAATGAAATTAACGGTTGTTTTCTGATCACACCTCGTACATTAGCTCCTCGTGAGTGTTTTGCCGAAATTGCAATTAATATCATTTCGCAACCGTAATATTCACCTGGTTTAGCACCATTTAACTTCTGAATATACCCTAAACCGATTGTCGAGATTCAGTGTGAATTGCAGGGCAGTCTGAAGGCGACGCCAAATTGTGACAATTTGGAGTACTTCGTGCGTTGGGAAAAATTGATATTGTTCGGTCAGATCGGTACCATATTTGGGCTAATAATTATAAATTTCTATAAAGTAACATTCGTATACGATATATAATCTATTGCAGGCCACTCTAATATATTTGCTTAGCTATTACTGACGCCGCAGCTGTTTCTCCATTTTGCTTTGTTCGGTTTTCGGTGCGTTGTTGTTGTTATTATTTGCAAATAGAATGTCTTTATACAGAGTAACAATGACAACATCATTGGTTCTTGTCAGTTACTTGCATTTCTTTCGTTAAGTTTATTTTTGTTGCTCTATCTTTTGCATCACATATTTGTGACATAACTGTGACATATTTTTTGTTAACTTTAGTGGTCCAGCGACAATTGTTATTATTAGAAAAGTCAGTTATGCAGTGAATACTGCAAAATAAAGATAAATTGTTAAAATTAAACAACCCCCGTCTTCGATCGTTTATTTTTCGGAGGGAAATAAATGAAGTTTCCGCGCGACAGACATAATTGACGTGTAGTGTCCGGGGGAATGCATTGAAGGTAATGAAGAAGATTAATCTATTAAATAGAAGGTGGTCTTACATTTTAGACACAGCAGTATCAATTCTGGGTTTACCAGTTAAGTTTAAGTCCAAATGGTTTTCGTAACAACAGGTTCAAAGAAGCAAATATTTTGCATTTTCATCCGTCACCTCTAGGCAATGCCGCGCTGATATAATCTCAGTCCAAGTATCAAAAATACTCACAAGGAAATATTTTCTTGTCCTTAAAATAATATATGGAAAACTTAAAAAAAATAATTACCTTTACATTGGATAAGATGTAGTATACCTATAGTATAGTAAATATAAATCTGTTATTTTCGCAATATACGGCTTTATTCTGTATCTGTATATCGCATTGTAAAAGTGCGATCGGGTTACGTTAG
>JAHXMU010000683.1:508455-561628 GCA_019455685.1 Philornis downsi | reverse complement strand
GGAGCGTAGGAAATGAACGCAATAAAAGCAAAGGAGAAAACGTTAAGAGGGAAACGAATGAAAATTATCATTTTACTTACACCAGCAGCGGTGTAATAAAAACTTATCCTTAATAAAAATCTTTGAACAGTTTTTTTTGCTAGCGAGTGTTTGCGCTCAGATGTGAATCGTTTATGATCAAAAAAAAAAAAAAAAACTCCGAGAAGAAACATGTGATACTATAAAACCTATTAAAATTTTCTTTGGCTTTACGAGAGGGAGGGATATCAAAATCTACTAAAGGAACGGCTGACGGCAGGCTTTTTAAATACATAGAAATGTGTAATAGCATAAATTTTGTAAGATGGTTTTAGATTTCCAATATTAAAATACGTTGTATTAGTACGAGTATATGACATATTTTTCAAAATAATTGTTGCAAAAATTTAATGTAACAAATGCAGTAATAATATGTAAAATTTGTGAGCTTTTGGCGGCCTATAGAAAGAACCTCTGTTGCCGCAAAAAAGAAGGATTTAAATCAAAGAGAGAAATTGCTGTTATGGAAATTTGTTACATCTTTTGAAATATGTGGAATTTTCAAATGACGGTTAAACAACAATATGTATTTTAATGATGTAAACTATAACAATAAAAAACAAATTAACGCTTTCATTAATATTTATATATATTGGGAAAGTATTCAAAAATCTCTGTTTTAACAAATCACTGTGACTACACCGAATAATGAACTTTGGATTGAAATTAAGCATGCGTCTAATACGTATAATAAAACCGACTTTGGCCTAGTTCCACTTAGGTTGTTTTTCGCAATTGAGCACAGAAATGCACATATATGGGGATAGATCGCTGAGGTTTATAGTGATTAGTTTAAGAAGAAAGATGGAAATAATTATAACCAATCGAAAATACTTATAGAAGGCATAAAAAAATTAGAGAGATTTGTAGAGGAGGATTTATGCTTTGAAGAAATGCGTTTTTAATTTAGAGATTGCATCCTCTTAGCGGCCTTCCATAGCTTGTAATTGGAGGACAGCTCAAACAGATGTTTGTTTCAAATAGTTCAAATAACTGTCAGCTGTTAAATACCTGTCTTCTGAAGTGTTATTTATTTAGCGAAAGGCTTGCCATTTACGAATAAGAATCATTTAACAACTGAAGAATGAGTAAAAACAGTAAAAACTTACTACAAAAGTGGTGATTCAAACGTTATTCAATACGACTGATTTTGGCTTTATTGCATGAGAAGTTTCCAGAAAGCATAATTTCACGTATTGGCGACGTAAATTCGCAAGCAAGATCATGCAATTTGACGTCGTTAGACTTCTTTGTGGAGCTACGGCAATCACCGTGTTTACGCGGATAACCCCCAAACGTCACGCCCTAAATGTGCGAAGTAGCGGACGAAAACTACCGCAAAAGGATCTACTTCTGCGACCAATCCACAGGCAATCCTTTATTTGACAACGTATTTCACAATATCAAAGTCCAAGCATTATAGCGAATTAAAAGTTTCATCGAATTCATACCATTATGTGTGTTTTATTTAACTTTAATTTTAAAACTGAAAAATGGATAACGCTGTATTTTCAGACAGTACGTATGAATGATATTAATATCGATTTTACTGTGAGCGTATGACTTGTATAATAATCATACGCCAAATATTAGTGCACGAGTTCCATATAAAGCTTTTGACAAAAATTTAAACCTAATGCGATATGCGCAGAAAGACTTAGGCCGCTTGAAGCCTGTGATCACAGCCGTGAAACTATGGAATTCTTGCCAGAAAAGTTCGGTGAACAATTAATTTCACGATTCATACCGGTAAATTTGTTGTCTAGATCATGTAATATCAAATATTTGAACCTTTTAGATTGCGGTCCTTAGTGTCATGGACGATGTATCTTCATTGTGTGAGATGCGGCGATAGAAACTCCTTCTCGTGCATAATATAATTAAGTAGCTTATTCTTTAATAAAACACGATCTTATTGGAGTGGCGTTAATGAAATCAACCTGAACTAGGCTGAATTCTTTTCACCTATGTCAATTTTCATCATATATTTTCTTTAGTTAAAAAATAAGAGAAATAAAAAAATAAGAGAAAGTTTAATTTTGTTCAGGGATAGGTTTGCTCTTGCATGGATAAGACTTTTTATATTCGAATAATTCTGTCGTCGATTGGTACTTGTCTATTGTCAGATAAGGTAAAAGACTTCTTCTTCAAATAACAACTTATTTCTTGCTCATTGTGTCGAAATTTTCCCAACAAAAGTGTGATTTTTTTTAAATGTTTTTGTAACCATAAATAAATGGTAAAAAAGATAAAAAAGCGGTACCTAAATGAAATTTTTTTTTTGAGGTATCTAGAGGTTTATAGAGGTTTCTACTTGGGTGATATGACTACGGCATATTTATGTCCAAATATTAGCTTATCAGCTCAGAACATAGAAATTATAGTAAAAACAATTTTCTTTTTTCTTTCCAGTAACGACCAGAGTAGTATAAATGAATATATATTTATTCTTGAAATATTCTGCAGAAGACGTGGCTTTTCAAAACTTTGCATTTCAATTTCAAATTTCTCATACAAAATATTCTACAAATACGTTAAGTACATCTTCTGATATCTTTCATCACATTTTCTTTTCTTCAACAGTTACTGGCTCAACAATTTTAATGAAGGCAGCAACATTTGAGTCAAAATCACTTGAAGTGTGGATGAACATTGTGGATAACCGTCTTTAGCAAACCGAAATGGCAGATATCCGATTATATCCCAAAATATATTTATAAAACGTTTTGTGTGAAATAGTTTACATTGAACTTCACTTTTGTGAATTCTAGAATTCTTGTCTTCGAAAATACTTAGCCTAACATGTAGTCGAGCAACCGGCCAAGTACAGACTTCTCAAACCGACACTCGATCGTAGGTAGATCACTTAAGTCAGTCTAAATATATAACGTGTATAAACTCACAAAATCATCATTTATGAGATGAAGAGAAATTAGTTTTTTTTAAACAGTCGGGTGTATGATACAACAACATATTCTTCCATTGACTGATGAACACCCTGTTGTGCTAATGACGCTTTGAGTTTTAAAAATAGTCTAGTTAAAGCTTCTCAAACTAATATTCCAAATTCCCATTAAAACAAAAAATATAAAAATAGAAATATGAGAATCTCTTTCTATATGACACATCAAACGGAATCTGTTGCTTATTTTCGAATTCCTCATGTTCGAATAGCTCAAAACAGGTTGATTCTTCTGCCACATTCAAAACGCTGTTCGCCAGTGTTGCGTGGTTGGCATTAGCAACCGTGAGTTATTAGGAATTCAATAATTTCACTTGTCATTATTATTAAAGTCAAAAAAGACTAATAACGTTAATGGCAAATGATAACATTATAATGGCTGTAGGATATATTCAACGCACAGATATAGTTGCTATGAAAGTAATATTCATTACACTATTATGAATAGCTCATACTTCATGCTAATTTAAATTCCCTTGAAATATGGTTGAGATGACAGACATTACGTTTGCCGCAAGGCAGATGTCATCGACGTTAACTGATATCTATAATTAACTTCTTAACGTGTGGTTTCTTCGTTTCAAAAATTAATGAAAAGTCAATTGCGTTGCTCATCCACGATAACACTATATTAAATGTCATAATTTGCTCACGAATTGGGATTTAAATGTCACACCAAATATCTTTGCTGTCGCCTCACTCACGAAAAAGTAGGCAACATATTTTTGCAACACTCTCTGTGAAGCTGGCACTTGGGATAAAGTATGTTATGGTAAATAATTAAAAAATTAAAAAAAAGAAATGCTGATGTTTTAAATTTGAATATAATCATAACTTGCGCTGTTCCTAATTATCTACCAGCAACGCCCCGGATGCTGAGATCACTGCAGCGAAACATATGCCAGGCAGTCATCTAGTTAACCCCAAAAAGTATGCTATTTTGTATTCATACGGATATAATTCAACGTATACAATGGCACACACACATAGAAAGAAGAAACAAATATCATTTGTGTCTCCATACCAGGGAAAAAGCCACGACAACTCTTAAATTCTTTATATTTGCAACATTTTTCTGTGGATTTTATGCTCTTTTCTTTAGGGGGTTTTAGGAGGGGAAGTTGTAGGACATGACTGAGGTTCTTTTTTTTTTGAAGAAAATTTTTATTTAAATATTTTCCAGATGTTTATTTCATAAACTACATGGCAGCAAAAAATGTACTCACCTATGAGAACGAAAGAAGAGTAGCGACAACAAGAGGGAAGAAAATTATTGTGTAATAACCACAACATCACGTACACATAACAACCAACTTTTTCGTTTGTAGCTACGCAGTTAGATGTGAAACCTTTTTGTACACACCAGAAGATAAGTAAAAGTAGTTGTGATAATACACATCCATAAAATGAGAAAAATTTGAATATAGTATTCTACGAATTGATATGAACCTTTTGCTTTCGCAGCAAAAACAAAATTTAGCTGTTAAACATTAAGAATACATATAGTTGAAGAGAAGAAGAAGAAGATATCCCTTAAGACAAGGTCACAAAAATTTTGCTCTTATAGAGGAGAGCAACATGTTTCGATGGGAACACATCCTAAATGTGAGTAAGAGAAATCAGAAATTCGTAATTCTATCGACAAATCTCATTTTTATTGTTTTTATATGCCCTTTTTGTGTTTTTAAGAAATAATATATTGCTACAGACATATTTGATACAAAAAGTGTATTTGGTGTCACTTTAACTATGTGAAACTGGAGAATAGCGCTGTTTTGTTTCAGTTTCATACATAATTTTGATTCTGATACCAATAACAAAATAAAATTGTATTAACTAAAAAAATCCCCAAGAATCCCAAATAATTCTGATTCTAGTTCATACACCCAAAACAAAACTACGCTGAATTTATATTTTGATTAGTTTAGGAAATGGTTTACATGGTTTTCATTTCATTTAAAATGAAAATTAATTGATTGAAGCAAGGATTATGGGATATTTCTACTATATTAGATTTTTATTATTAATACCAGACGAAAACATTCTTATAAACGCATTCAATTCAACTTTCTATTTAAAACAGAATCAGGATTAACAATTGACTATTATTAAAAGTTTATAAAAATTAGCCCACAAGGACTTGTGGCCCCAGATCGTACTTTTTACAAATGGCATTCGCTGCGCCCTGGACGTAAGATCGTTACCTTTTATATTTTTTGAATCATAATCTAAAAATAGTTACTTTTGGATGTCCCTTTTCTCTTCAACAATGTCCCGCGTTTCCTCCAACACGAAAATCGGAGTAATTCATATTGTTATGTCATGATGTATAATTAATTACAAAGCTGTGGTTTCTTGGTAATACAATTTTATTTCACAACAAGCCGACCCGGCAAACGTTGCTTTGCCTTCAAATTTTATTTTTATTGGAAATGTTTCATTCGCAGGAGCAGAAATAATTGCTTTTTAATTTGTGGTTTGTATAGGGGGTACCACTCCCCATTGTCCAATCCCATATTTGCAGCAGCACTTAAGATATGTACACCAAACCGATGTACCAAATTTTGTTCAAATACCGTAAGCAGGAGCAGAAATATTTGATATTTAATTTATGGTTTGTATGGGAGGTATCACGTCCCACTGTCTAATCCCGCCCATATTTGCAGTAGCACTTAAGATATGTACACCAAACCTACGCACCAAATTTTGTTCAAATACCGTAAGCAGGAGCAGAAATAATTGATTTTTAATTTTTTGCTTGTATGGGAGGTACCACGCCCCTTTGTCCAATTGGACCGAATTCTAAATCTAAACCATCCCGGGTACCACACAGACGCATGTTCAAAAATTTATGCAAAGCGGTCCAGCCGTTTAGGAGGAGTTCACTGCCAACGCCCGTACAGTAGAATTATATATATAAAGATATTGCAATTGTATTATCGAACATATTATGATTATTGATTGGAGTTGCCACACAAGAAAAATTTCCCACAACATAGTACTGCCTAGGGGAAAAATTAGTTCCAAACTTCACCGCGAATAGTTAGGATAGTACCTACCTACCGTAAGGTGGGGAATATATTTCCCTGCATTGCGTGAATAAAATATGAGAGGGCTTCTCTCTTAAATTAGTGAGTTTACATGCATTCTATTTATAGACTATAATCAATTAGCTCCAACAACAACCAAAGAGGTAATTTTACATTTTGGTAGATCATAGTACAGGATGACGCACCAATTAAAATTCAATAAAAAATCCAAATAACTTTATTTGTAATCAATGTATTTAATTTTTTCATAGTTTGGAAAATTCAATTTTATTGCGTATAACTAATTGGTTTTGAAGATGATAAGCAGTAAATGACCTCTATGCTCATTCACGCATATGCGACACCTGATCAGAAAATTATTCATTGCGGAATCGCCTCAACTATTGTTTTAATGGACTCCTTCAATTCAGTCTTGGGGACGAGTGGATTGTGTAGTTTCTGTATATTAATTTATTTGGGAATTTTTGTTGGAGCTTTGTCATAACCGGTCTGGCTATATGTGCACTTGCCTCATCTTGCTGGCACCAAATGCTGTTGAAACGAATACGTCTTCGACGCAGTTCTGGGTAAAAAAACTCCTTCAACAGTACGTTTCGGTTGAGAAACGGCTTCGATGTGATTGCAAACAAAATATGTGCAGTTCCCAGGAAGTTATTTGTAGTTCGCCTTCGAAACGTCTTAATTCCAAGATTGCTTTTTGGCTGCAAGTACCTTCCAATTATTTTAAAGATATTTTAAATAACATCCCACGTTTACCATAAAATTATAGTTTCATTACTTTTTGAGAACTACATCAAAATCGCTGAAAAATTAGCATTAATCATTAGCAGAATCATTTTAAATTTATTGCTCTCGAATAATATAGAACATTTCTGAACATTTACTCATAATGTTCCCTTTGGTTTAACTTCTTTTCTCTTTGTCTGGTATGTTTGAAATTTCGGACGCATTTTAGTGATTTTACCTTTAGAAAAACGACCGATTACAGAAATGCGCTTTCATGCAACACAAAACCAGACAGTTTCTGTATATACATAAATTATTCTGCACTCTGCAGACAGACATACAAGGAGTTTATAAATCTGAGGCTGAACTTTTATGCTAACGAATTTTCTGAACACTAAATAGTGTTCAAAATATGTCAACTACAAAATGATGTTGAAAAAGTGTAACTACGCAGGCAAAAATATATAATGGATCACATCGTACATATAAATATATGTAGACCTACACACCTACACCTTATGTCATAGAGGCGTGTATGAAATTCTTACCAAGAGTCAACTCTTTTTCTACCCCCTCACCCACATTATTTAAAACAATCTCATGCTTGATGTTTTCATATGCACAATAAGGTGGTTGGCAAAAATTGATTCTCATTGGTCGTCAATTAGGATGAAGTCTGGATTAAGTCTCCGGATTACATCTTTCGAGTACTAAACGAAACATACTAAATCCATATCTTTTAGTATATAAATTTTGTTATTATACAGGGTGGGCCATAAGGGTGTTGGCGGTTTAAATATTCAATTAAAAAGAACTACGAAACATGAAAAAAATATATTTGTATTTTTAAAAAGTAGAAGCATGGGAATTTTTAAGACTTAAAAAATGTTGTCCAAATGGCTTCCCTCGGCTGCTTGACACTCTTGGAACCGAAGTCGCAAATTTTGGAAAACTCGTTGAAAAGTTGTTCTCGGTATTTTGTTACTTTCCTGAATAATGTTCCTCTTCAACTGCTCTAAATTGGTCGGATTATTCTCGTAGACTACCGATTTGAGGTAGCCCCACAGAAAATAATCGCATGGAGAGAAATCGGGGCTACGTGGGGGCCATTTAATATCCGCCCTTTTCGAAATGAGTTTTCCAGGAAAAACATTTTTCAGCAGCTCTACGGATACCCTAGCTGTATGACATGTGGCCCCATCCTGTTAAACCACATCCTCGAGGTATTGCCTTGAAGTTCTTGCAAAGCTGCCACCAAAAAGTCTGCTAGCATGTTGCAATAATTGTTCGCTCTAGAAGTCATCTTATAAGCCTTCAAATGCAAATCACGTTTCAAAATTCGTCGTAAAGTTGTTCTTTTGACATCCAAAGACTGAAGTGGCTGTGAAGTGGACGTTCATGCAAGCGTCGGGGATTAGTCTCGGACCAGATCCGACAATTTTACTTGTTCACATGGCCATTAAGGTGCAAATTGGCCTCATCATTAAAAATCACGTTGTTGAAATTGTTGAACCGCTCTAGCATCAAATTGACAAAGTTAAGTCGGTTATTGGCATCATCGGGTTTTAATTCTTGGACTATCTGAATCTTATATGCAAATCACGTTTCAAAATTCGTCGTAAAGTTATTCTTTTGACATCCAAAGACTGACTTCTCTTACGTGTTGACTGTTGCGGATTTCGCTGAACTGAAACACGAACGCGCTCCACAGTGTCGGCTGATCTTGCAGAAACTGGGCGACCACGAACCGTAATTGGTACTGTTGAGCCGGTTATTTCGAACATTCTGATCTATTTTTGTATCACATTGGCGCTTGGAACTTCACTTAAATCGTGTAAACCCTGTTCATGCCGATACAAACGTCGTGCAGTAATCACTGATTTATTGTTTTCGTAATACGCTCGGACGCAAAATGCACGCTGCACTCCCGTGTACGGCTCCATGGCGACTAAATTTCCAGGAAGCGCCGCGCGTTACCGAGAAATTAAAGAATTAAATCGCCAACACAACAAATCATATGGCCCACCCTGTATTACAGGAAAATGGTCAATAGAATAAAATAGGAAATATTTCATTCAATACACAATTCCGGAGCAGTACACAGTGAATGATCCAATCATTAAAACATTTTTCGGGGAAAGGCTTCAGTTCTCTTTTATTTTTATTACTCCAACGGAGGCTCGAAGTGATAATTTGAGTTTTGAGAAGAGAAAAAAGTAAGTTGGAGCGATATCAGCTCAACATCGAAGTTTCTATTTAGATTTTGACTAGAAGTTCCTTAAGGATGGTAGTCTTGTAAGGTGGTGCGTTATCAGTAAGCAAAA
This sequence comes from Philornis downsi, assembly GCA_019455685.1. Lineage (NCBI taxonomy): Eukaryota > Metazoa > Arthropoda > Insecta > Diptera > Muscidae > Philornis > Philornis downsi. The sequence goes on along the minus strand of JAHXMU010000683.1, from coordinate 552,488 downwards.
TTCATCAGTTTTCTTTCTGCAAATCTAACCTTTTTCGACGAATTTGTATCTTAAACTTCAAGATAAATTCTTTGTTTGGCGTTTTACCTTCTGGCAAAAATTTCGAGTGCACAACATAGTGATAATCAAAGAAACAGTTAACATTACCCTGGCTTTCAATTGACTTTGATGATGATGATGATTGACTTTGCTTATTCGATTGCCCATTTGAAAGACGTCATTTCGATTGGTTTGCATGTCAAAGTTGTAAATCCATGTTTCGTCACCAGATATAATCCGTTTTGTAATTGTGTGGTTGGAACTGACTTCTTCTAAAACGTCTTCCGTGGCAAATTCAAGACTGTAAATGGATGCCACGAAGTGATAATTTGAATTTTGGAAAGATAATTTTATCTCAATCATAGCCCTATCGGATGATTACGATTTGTTGAGTTTTTAGCCAAAACTTCGTTCAGAGTTAAAACACTGTTAGGCAAAAATCATTAGCTTTCTTTTCTTAAACGTCATATGATGCCCAGAAAATATTCTTTGTTTACTGTTCGACTTTCTGTCAAGAATTCTGCATGAAACAATACCGCGATAATCAAAGACTACACTCAACTTTGAATTTAAATTTTGATCACCATTGATGTGGTATGGCTCAGTTCGAAGGCGTCATTCCAAAGCTTGTTGATTGGTTTGTATGTCAAACTCGTAAAGCAATGTCTTGTGATTATGGGATCAGTAGTGATTCGTTATATCATGTCTAGCTACTTTTACTAGATTGGCTTTTTCAAGAAAATTCAAGTCCTTTAGAACTATTCGACTGGCAATGCAAAATGATACAAATTGATCGAACTTGAAGTACAATTTACAATGGCAAAGCACAGTTGAAATTTACTGACAAAACCGAGCAGGACAGTGAACAAAATAAATGATAAAAAGTGCTCAAACTCCGCATCAGTTGTGCCAACTTAGCGGGGAGAAAATGTCGACAATCATTTTAAGGGAAATTTTTAAATGGTCAATTGCAAGAATGTACTTTTTTAATAATAACCATTAGAACAAAATTTTTTTCATTTGAATGGACCTGCTAGGGCCCTTAATATCTACCTGTTTATTTATTTATTTATTTTTTGGTACACCATATTTGTCAAATTTTAGTATTTTGCAAGCATTATCCAATAAAAATGATCAAAGTTTGACCTCCTTTGTATGGTCAGGACTTCTTTTGAGAAATTTAACAACTAATATTTATTCAAGCATTATTTTAGATGTTAATTTGATGTTTATTAAAAGAACTTTTTAGCTGAGCTTTGTTGTAAGGCGTCAGAAAAAGTTGATTTAAACAATGGCGTATTTATGAACTTTTTATATTATTATTATATATTTTATATTATTCTTATTATTATAAGTTTCGTTGGAATAATGCCAGAAAATTACTATAAAAGACTAATTGCCCAATAAGAGAGACAATGGAAAAATATATAAATATTTTGAATTTAAGCGGTTTCAAAAGTTCAATATAAAAAAAAAATGCCAACCACAAAACTAGATTTTTAGGGACGTCATTGAAATCTCTTAGCTTTCGAATACTCCAGTCCAAATTATGTTTTTAGAAGATATTTGGTAAATAATTTATTTTTTTTATGAACGGTGATCCACCCTAATGTACAGACTTATAAGTATTGCTACAGAAATATGGCTATGTGTGTGTGTGTCCCCAGAATGACCGAACTTATGATTATCCTGTTGTGCTCGTCGTATGTAATGTCGTGTTTTTGTGAATATGCAACATATTGTTGCTTATGTTTAAGTTCTTTTTTTTTGGCATATTTCTACATCCTTTGTTGTGTTTTTTTCGCTATTTTGTTGTTCCGTTCTATTTTTTTCTAAAACCGATAAAAATGTGCTTCTAACTCTTTTCCAGGAATTCTGTTTTTGATGTACATCTAACAAAGGCTAACTTTGTTACACAATGCTGGTGAAGGACGAAAAAAAAAAATATATATAAATATTAATATTAAGAAATTTTAATTTTCAAAAATTGCACTTAAGTTGAGTGCATTAGAACGAAAAACGAAATCGACTTAAGCGAACATCAACTACACCAGGTATAGTTAAAAACAGAAAATAATTGCGTGTACAGAATATAATTTAGTTTCTTTTGTGAACCAAAACAAAACTCGTACTTTTTACGTAGGCGAACGATAAGAACTATCCTATGATTTTTGCGACATCGTTCTATAGAATTCCAAGTGCTTTGACTTTCTACGTTTTTTTTTATAAACTGGTCGATTTCCCTCCACTGTGTTTAGTGTCAGTATTTGGCATGGTTGGTTTTTCATTTGTCGATGGTGGATTTTGTCTCTAAAATATTTTAGTTGCCCCATGTAAAACATACTTGAAAACAAGATAAATTACAAATATTATGGATCCTATGTATGGTTGTCGAGGATGTTTTTACTTCCAGTGAAATTACCTTTACTCTGGTTTTAAGCTCACTGAACAGAATCTACTGTTTAGTAGTACTAATAGTAGTATATCGCAATCTAAAATAGCATTTTTTTGCCTACAAAGGATCGATATGAGTAAATTTTTTTATCGTGTTATTATTCTCCATGTGCTATCCAAGCATGAAAATTATTCCTCCAATGAAGTCGGGAACCCTCTACAATTTATCTCGTTTCAGTGCACAAAAGGCGGTAACATTGCGTAATAATGTCTTTGAGTATCCTTTGACTATCTGCCAATTACCATAGAATAACAATCCTAATCCTTATTCAATCGGTGGATTCTGCCGCACACATTGTATTTGGAAGTAAAACAGCAATCGGACAACTCCTAATATGAAGAAGGATGGATCTTAGGAAAATGATGCTGCGTAAGCAAGAAAGAGAGGGCAAGGATATATCGTAGACTAGCCGACGCGGCAAATGTTGCTTTGCCTTCAAATTTTATTTTTATTGGAAATGTTTCATGCCAATCGGTCTATTATAATAAGAAACGCCTATATTTGCAGAAGAACTTAAAATATGTTCACTCAACCGAAATACAAAATTCTGTTTAAATACCGTTAGCAGGAGCAGAAATAACTGCTTTTTAATTTGTGGGTTGTATAGGAGGTACCACTCCCCATTGTCCAATCCCGCCCATATTTGCAGCAGCACTTAAGATATGTACACCAAACCTACGCACCAAATTTTGTTCAAATACCGTAAGCAGGAGCAGAAATAATTGATTTTTAATTTTTTGCTTGTATGGGAGGTACCACGCCCCTTTGTCCAATTGGACCGAATTGTAAATCTAAACCATTCCGGGCACCACCCAGACGCATATACAAAAATTTATGCAAAGCGGTCCAGCCGTTTAGGAGGAGTTCAGTGACAACGCCCGTACAGTAGAATTATATATATAAAGATAAAGATTACAGGACTCCCCTTCAGTAAGTACCATAACGGATATCTACTTAAGAATGTGCAAGTTTGCTGCAGACATGGTTTAACACCTTTACAAGTTGTTAGTACTAGAAGGAAGCACAAGTGTAGAAATCACAGTAATAATCGACGCTGGCATGGAAAGCCCGCAACCAAGACGAAATTGGTCCAGACATATTGGAATATAATGAAAAAACGAGAACTCAGCGTGTGTACCAAATTTTTGGGGGATTAGCTTTTACCCATCGCAATTTAAGGATTATTATGTAAAAGATTAAAGCCTGATTGATTCTTATCAGTCTATCTTTAAATGGGACAAACCCAGATTTACAGTACTAAGTTATCTGTTACAGCTACTCAAAACTTACATTTGAAATGTCCATATTTCGTTTTAGTTTTGGACCGGTAACTCCTTTAATATAAAAGCTTAAATATGCCAATACTGTCATAAGTGGCAATAGAGAAATTTTGTACTATTATCCCTGAGAATTTAGCTGTTAGATGTTCTTAATATAAAACTATTGAAACGATTTTTGAAAAAACAAAATTATTCCAGTTTCCAGTTTTCTTCATTTTTTTTTCTCAATATCGTATATTGTTAACAAAAGCGTAAATTTCTCAAAGTTGTAAAGCTGATACTGGTGGAAAAATCTTTGCAAAGTTCAAATGTTAGAATTTTTCGTGAATATTCCCTTTTAAATATTCAGACGGCTTGTTATTTCATCAGCTTCTCAAAGTTGTTCTGGAAGCAGGTTTTCTTAGAAGTGCTGAAACTACGTAAGACTTTTTCATTTACAATACACCTACATTTATGCATCCTCAACATTCACAGTTTAACTATGGCCTTAAACTATCCAAAATATCAATAAAATCCCTTGAAAGGATTCAGAAACAGTAGGTGCCAAATTTGCCAAATACATTTAGAAAATTCGTGCATTTATGCTCAGTGGTTTTTTGATTAAAGTGCAAAAGAGAATATTAAAATTTTGTAAAATATGAATATCTTATAAAATTAAGCCAAAATGACCAGCCTAAGATATGAATATTCCGACGAATTATTACTTTGTCAGCATTCAAAGTGCTTCTGGCAGTAGTTTTCCTCAAAAGAGTTAAAACTACGTATGACTTTTTCATTTCCAATAAACCAACATTTATGCATTTCCAACATCACAGTTTAAATTGATTTTACTTGATACTAATGCGGACTTCATATATTTAAAATAACAATCAAATCCCTTGAAAGGATTCTGAAATTCAAAAAGTTAATTTAGAAAAATTTTGGATTTGTGCTCTGTGGTTGTTTTCTAGAGCGTAAAAAAGAATTTTTAAAATAAGAATATCTTATTATCTTAAGGTAATTCTCAAAATGGTTCTTAGAGTAGTTTCCTTGAAAAGATTCAAAACTACCTATGATTTTTTTTATTTGCAATGAACCTTTATACATTTCCAACATTTACATTTACAAAATATCAATTAAATCTCTTGGAAGGTCTCTGAGGTAAATCGTGCTTTTATGTTCTGCAGTTTTTTCAATAGAGCGTAAAAAAGAGCTTTGACATTCTGTAAAATGTGAATATCTTATTAAACTAGACCAAGAATATTAAACTCAGCCAACAATATAATATCAATTTGGTAAAAATTGTTAATAAACTTGCCTTTCTGTACCTGTACTCTTTCAACGACATGGTATGAACAAATGATCCAAATAAAATACTGCATATTAAGAGTTATGTTTGCTATTTGTAATTACGGTTTTGACGAGAACTTATCATTCCGCGCAATTTTGAGACTTTCGAGCTCCGGTATAACAATCAAATCTTTCTTTGAGCGGCGTCACTGTCGTACACTGACGACAAGTTTAGTAAAACGCTTTAAAACTGGCATTCGGAATCGGCATTACGCAGTAGACTCCGTTTAGTTAATCTAAAAAATAATGTATAATGCGAATATGCTCACTCAATGTCAGAAGCTCCTCCACATCCCATTCATGGGAAGCAAGAGAATATGATTTTTTATATTTTCGTTTGTAGGAGGCTAAATTTAAATTTGTAAATTAAAATTCTGCCAAATCGAATTATAGGCTCTGATCTTTTTTTTCACGTAAGTTTGGCAGCCAGCATAACTGGGTTTGCCCCCTAGAATTGTCACAGGAATGTAATATTTCAAAACACAATTCTTTCTTTAATAATTCCTGTATACATCATATCGCGACTCGGAAGCAATATTTTGCATTAAGTATTAATGCATTCTAAAGGATATGTTCGTACTTTACGTAATTTAAGGTCTTATTAGTGCCAAGTCAAAGTTAATTGAAATAATGGGCATTGGAGATATGTAAATTTAGCATCTTAGCCAATGAAAGTTATGCCTCAATTAAGTATTTTCCAGAAAAACTGCTCCTGGATCACGTTCGCAGGACGGATGGAAAACAAATTGGCTGAATCGATAGAAAATGAAAGAACATTAAAATTACGCTGGCAATTTTGGAACTAAAGTAAGAGAACGTATTTTATTAAGATTTCAATTTTCGTGCTCATGTCCAAAAGCCAACATTTTTAAACTATTTTTATTTGTGAAATTTAATCTTTCAAAGAGCTTTGAGGAGTGTTCAATTCTATTATCAAAATTTAGAGAAAAAATTGGAGAATGAGTACACAATTTTTAAGAAATTTTACTAACTTTTAAACTTTTTAGAAAGGATGATTTTGCGAATTTATTACGACTAAACGGTTGGAAATGTTGTTCTCCTGTTTGTTACTGGATTGATAATCAGACAGTATTTTTTTTTGTCTTTCTAATATCTTGGTCAAAAAAAAAAAAGATCAAGGCGAAAAAATAAAGTTTCAGATTTAATAATAAATAATTATTAATAATAATACTACAATGCTTACTGCGGGCATATTTTTCCTTTAAGTCATCGTGTTGATTTTTAATTCAAATGGCAACAGATATCTTGCTATTTGTAAAAGATGACCACTTGTACTTCACCCTGTGTTAAGACAGGGTGTTCTTTCCTAAAGTTTAGGAGCTTCTCTTCAAATCTGCGGATCAATAGTTTCAAATGTCTTTAATTATTACCATTTTCATGAACTTAGTCCGTATGACGATAAAATCTGATAACTGCATCGAGGAAAGAAACAGAGCAAAATTTATTTGCTTTGAAAATTTCATTTAACCAAATTGTGACGCGAAATCACAATTAGAGTTTACTAAAACTTTCTCTTACTTTATCAGTATCATTTTAATTATTTTTTTTTGTCAATTTTTATACACTCTGTTAAAAAGCTAAGGTGGTGAATGTATTATCCAAAATGCCCGCTTAAAGAGATAGCGAAGATTATTTTTATCGCTTATTTTATGCTTAGTTAGAACAGCTGTCCTCTCGATTTTATCAGTCTATCTATCTCTAATAGATAAAAATGTGGAACAAAAAATGCGTCCAAAATATTGTATTGAAAATGGAATGGAATGGAATTTGCAGAAGGCTTGCGGTGGATCGACTTTATTAGAAATATGTACATATGAGTGGTGCAGTGCATAAAATTTGCATAGCGATAAATGCCTACAACTGAAGTAAACATGGATAAAGTAAGGAAAATTATGGCCGAAAATCGTCCTTTGAGTTTAAGAGTGATAGATGCTGAATTTTCTGTGTCTCACTAATCAATTCGTACCATTTTACACGATTGTTTGAGTATGAAACTCGCTGGCGCTCCCCTAATTTCAAAAGACTTGAATTTTCTTCAATCAAACTTCAAACGCGTAAAGATCGCTGAGGATATACTAGAACGAGCCATTTTACGATCCCACATTCATAAAGCGCATTATAACTAGTGACGAAGCATGGGTTTAGAAATCTAACGTACAAATGAGATAAAAAGCTTTACAATGGCGCTTTCCAACTGAACCGCCATCGAAGAAAGGCAAAATAATTTTGCCTGTTTGCAACGTTTGTTGATCGTGATGTTGAAGGAGCCAATTCCTTGAAAAAGGTCAACTTTGTGAAAAGAAAACTCATGGATTTTGCACCAGGATAATCCATCTTCTTCCAACTGAACCGCCATTGAAAAAAGTCAAGATAATTTTGTCTGTTTGCAACGTTTGTTAATCGTGATGGTGAAGGAGCCAATTCCTTGAAAAAGGTCAACTTTGTGAAAAGAAAACTCATGGATTTTGCACCACGATAATCCATATTCTTACAGGGCTATCACTATGAATGAATTTCGGTCCAAAAAATCAACAAATATTATCGAACAACTACCTTATTCACTAGATATTTTCTCTTTCTAAAACTTCAAGTTGAAAGTATAAAACATAATTCACGATGAAAACTGAAGTCTTAAAAAATGTTCTGATGATTGGATTATCCATTGGCATAAGTGCATTATTGTGGAAGGCGCATGCTTTTAAGGCGGCACATAAATTTGAATGGATAATAAATATAATATAAATATTTTCTATTTTATTGATCAATTCTCAGTACTTTTTTTAAGAAGTGTATTTTCTCGTCATACAGAAATGGTTCAAAAGTTCTTATGATAACCTGTGTAAAAAGTTAATTGCGATTTCGAAACGACACGTTTCACGCACAGTTGGCGTGCCCGGGAAGTGCCAAACCCAAATTTACTACATGACGTTAATCAAACGCGGAAACGACGATGAAATTGATTTATTGAGTCTTTTTTTGTAACAACTTTAGAGTTAGTTAAACAAATTAACAAAATAGGAAAATCCTAATTAACAATAAAAATATTTACAGCTTTTTGCTTTATCTAGAAGTTTACAACAATACATTTTAACATAAACTAATAATATAATCGACCTTGCTAAATTTCCGAAATATGTAGATTATCGTGGTTTTTCCCTCCATCTGCAAATGTATTCATTAGGTCGAAAACGTAATTATCGGTCAGGGAGGGTCGGGAGTTATTTTTGCTTAATTATACATACTCGTATAATGATTTGAATAACGCGAGTTTCAAGGTTTTTCCTAATACAATAACTCAGCACATTTTTTTCTAAAATTTCCATTTCCTTCATGACACTAAACCAAATTGGAAAAGCATATAAAATAACCGGCTGTATGCTCGTTTTGACCTCACCGAAAGATTTTTATACCAAAATATTTTAGAGAAAATCCCAAGAATTTTATGCCTTCCAAAATCAATCCTTGCGTGATTATTAAACTTAAGAAGTTTCGAAAAATTATTGTCCAAATATTTTAAACTATTCGTGAAAGGAATTTCCTCATTTGCAAGGAAAAGTCTTAGCAATTCATTTTCGGAAACTACGAACGGTTCACATTTGCCCGATGCGAGCGAGTGCAGTAATCGGTGACATTTCATCTGCATATAATGATGATCCAGTGGAAATCAATCCAAAATTCTCTATACTAAAGAAACTGACAAACAACTTGATTATATGAGGATCAAAACCAATCTGGATCATTTTACATAGAAAACCCTTTTGCGAAGCATGATCGAAGCCTTTCGCATATTTAAAACAACGTCATTTTGAAGCTTCAACAGAGCATCATTGGTGGAGTGACCCTTCTGAAATCCAAATTGCAGACTCGAAATGTACGTGGCTGTCATTTCAGTACCCATTTTGTACCGGATTATTATCTCAAAAAGCTTACTTAAGTTTGATAATAACGAAATATGGTGAAGGCTCTTAACATCATTGCAGCATTGCTTTCCTTCCTCTTTTTTATAGGCACGACTTTAGGAACCTTCCATGCTTTTAGAAAATAGGAATTACTTAAGCAATTCTTACAAATTATTACTAAAAATTCATACGCTTTCATTGGTTGTTTTCTGGTAAGAAAGTTAGAAGTTTCGTCAAGACCTGCAGATCTTTTGTTATTATCGCTGCAGAGTGCTCCAAAACTTCGTCCACTGTCGTCAGACGGGGACAATTGTTTGGATTTGTGGATTGGAAATTTGAGCTGAATTGAAACATATTTTCAGGAATCATTAACGTAGTTCTATTTATTTCCTCGTTCAAAATTTCAACATCATTATCCGAAGTTGTCTCGTGAATGTTTAAAAACGTTTCGTTGAGTTTTAGGAATTTTAAAGCATTGTCCTCAACAACCTGACATTAAACCGTCAGAATTTTCAACTGATCCCTCTTCCTGTAACCTAACATATTATGCACATTTTTATGGACCGTTGGTCTCGGTTTTATGTGTGATAATTTTTTTACCAAAATTTCTACTTTGATCAATTTCCACGTGTCTACTAATTATTATACTTATTAATTGAATTTGTTTCCAAACATTCGAAATCATAAATTTTCTGTTTTCTAACTCTACATTTTCCGAATGAATTGAGTTCATAAAATCAATCGTTGTTGAAAACGCTTGAATGTATGTATCAATCTCAATATTCGACAAGTTTCTGTCAGCGGCTGGAAAGTTATTACAAAGTTTACCTGCAATATTACTTTTAAAATTATCCCAGTTAATGTTTTTGTTTGATGTTATATTGGATGGAGATTTGAAAATAGTTTCAGATCCGAAAATTTCAATTTCCAATTTTAGTGGGAAGTGGTCCGAAAAAGAAGAATGTTTACTGATATGAACATCGATGTCTTAATGAAGCAGGTTCGGACTGACAAAGAAAGGATCCAGGAAAGACGGTTCATTTGCAAATAAAGGTATTGAATCTTACATTCGAATAAAACTAAATGAATTTTGTTGTAGCCAATTTTGTTGTATCCATTTAGATTGTTGCAAGAATCGCCTCACGAACTATGTTTGAAGTTAAAATACGCCATCAAGGTTTTAGGGAAAATCTGGAAATTATTGATAGGCCCTCAAAGAAGCGATCCGGTCCCAAAAGCAAATTCTTTTTGGAATTATCAACTAAAATAGTAAGATTTATGAATGTACTCAGAAAACACGAACCGGGTATGACAATTGTCGAAAACAATAAAGGTTTTCATCTGGCTACATCAGTACCAAGTGGACTGTTGTCCTTAGCAAATGTGTAGTCCTTCAAAAAAATTTTTTGATCCTTTTTTAAATGGGTTTCTTGAACGAATGTTGCACCAATATTGTTAGCTCTTAGAGTATTACCTAAATCGATCCTTCAACTTGTTTCAATCAAAGATCTTACGTTATGTGCCATGAAACTGATACGATTACGGATCATAATAATGATTAACTTCCTCCATAGGACACAGACACTGCTTTTTAGCAACATATTTCTCTCAAGATTTTAAAATTGTTAACAGAGTGATCAACTTTTTGTTCAAAAATAACAGATTGGCAAAGAATTAGTGCAATCTTTAGATAATCCTAAATTATTTGTAATAATTTGAAATAAGTTAGCATAAGCAACACCAGGTACTACGGACGAATTAATAGCTTATAAAACAGTATTGGAAGCAATTTGTCTTCTTTCAGTAGGCAGACTCATTAATGTTTTTCTCATATTTACATATTTTCTTGTGGACTGGGCAGCCTCTATAGTTGGATGTATGTCTTTACACCTTACAATTTGCACAATAAGGAATTGAATCATTACTTTCTCTAGCTTGCACTCACTCGGACCTTCTTCTCATTTAACACAAAAAAACTTCTTGTTACAATTGCGGGGCAAGTGTTGCTACTGTTGACACCGCCAACATTGAACAAAGTTTGCGTTTGTTTTGCGTGATTCCGAGGAAATTTTCTGATTTAAAAGGTATTTTGCAGCAATAATTTCCGTAGGCGATTTACCAGAAAATAGGGTTACCAAAAACAATCTAATATCTATCATATTTTTTATAGAATGGTGTTGGCACGGTATTTTTGAACATTTTCACATTCACCCTAGTTTAGTATCCGCCTGGCCACCCTAATGTTAATTCGCTGAAAATTCATGGCTTGACCACGTAATTCACACATCAACTCAGACTTTAAAAGTTTGAGTAGGTGTGTGTTACCGATTGTTCTAAAGATGGCTACGATCGGTCTTATATAATCTCTTCGTCGCTTTGCCGTTACCAAAATCTAAAACCAAACTTCACTTGTTACTGTGAGTTCAAACGAGCTAGTTTAAATCGGTAAGCATCCGCACAAATTATTTAAATTCAAATAAAGAAAAGATATTGTTCAATTCCATTCTTCTAATTTTTGGTGTTTTCTTTTTCTTTATATTTCTATATCAATTTCTATATCAATATCACAAATTTCTCACACAACTGTAACCCAAAAGCCACCTTTCGCTGCATGAAACCTAAAAGTTCCCTAGCTCCCCACATATTCAAATAGTTAGTCATAAATTTTGATTCTACTGTGTTGGGAAGAACTATGTCAATTTCCTCCTTGATTAAGTTTAGATCAGTGTTGTAGTAAATATCTCTTAAGACCAAACTGTTTTTTTTTAATTCTTTCAGAGTATATGAATGGATACGATTCAATATTGTTCTTTTTTAACTGATTCATCATATTAGTATGAACCGAAGCATCTTTTACATATTCGATAATTTGCTTTTATATTTTCCTAAAATTACAATTTTGTAGTTGGTCAACAAGGTGTCCTCTATTTAAATTATATAAGAAAATAGGCAGAAAAAAACGATCCACCATTGTGTTTCACATGTTCCTCTTTATTAATACTTTTGTGATTTTGTGCAGTCATAGAAAAACAATCGGTCGCAAATTGCAATTCTCCTAGAACACTAAATCTATTCGCTCTGCCAGTTGACTCAGGGTTATCATTATTTATATTGAAACCTGCCTTGTATTTCACGGATTTTGCCCTTTTGCCTGCCTCCAATTGAAATGTCTTTTCGTCAGATAATAAAAAATACCATTGATTTGGTACTAAAAATATCTTCCTCGATTGTCCATGAGCAGACGTTTAATCTTGAAAAGAAATGTTCTCAGTTATCGGAACTTTTCCCTTAGGAATGGCGCCTGTTGAATTACCAGAATTCTTGTCATCTTTAAAACAAGCGTCTTTTAGTAACTGACTCAAGCTTTGCTTTGGTCATTTTGTTCCGATTAAATTCTTGTGGGGCATAAGCTTGTCCGGAGCTTTAGTAGCATCCGCAGCATTGGATGTTTCGTTCACCACCAATTATCAATGAGATTTGCCGATTCGTTATTGAAATAAACTGGAAAATGTTTAATTTGTTCTTGGAAATTTTATAGAAATAAAATTCCAATATCTTTTTTTTCTAATTTGACAGCAAACACCACACGTCTGAACTCAATCAAATAACAATCGAAACTCCTCCACCACCATTTTAAATATAGGTAATATTAACGTGGTAGTATACTTTTAGGCAACAAGACAGCAAAATGCTAAAAAATCATAACATACTTTTGGAAGAATCCAAATGAAATCTAAAATGTAACATATGTATGTACTGCATACTAAATAGCATTCAATTCACATCAACTGTGTATAAAAATGTTGAAGAAAATAAACGAAGTAAAAACACCCTAACAGGAAAATAGAAAATACTCGTACATATTCTACCAAGCAAGCAGCATTGAAGTAGAAAAAACGCAGAAATGTGGTGGAAGAAACACACAGCTTTCACACAAATACACTCACAGGCATGTAAACATAAATAGATTTACACAAGATAAAATATAAACATGTACATATGCATAAGTTTTGCATGTAAATTTACAAATAACAACTACTCCAACTTAAGCACACATAAACTCTTTTATATACTTATGTGTTTGTATTAACATAAGTTATATCTATGTCTATGTATACTCGTAAGTTAGTTTGTGGTAATCCTTGTTTTGTGTGTGGGTGTGTGTGTTTGTATGTGGGGTATTTGTGTGAATAAATGTCATACATTTGCTCACATCTGAATGGTTGCGTGTGAGTGTTGTTTGTGTGGTATATATGTATGCCAATGTTAGTCCATGACAAATATTTCATGTTCTGTAATAGTAACAAATCTTTAAGATACACAAATTTAATATCATTTTTCATATTCGACTACAACTGAGATTTAACAAACGCTACAAAGCGGTATTTATTCACTCATACTGGGGCGATTGCCCACTATTATAAAGTTTTCACCCAACAATCTCTGACAGGCATCAAACGAGGGGTCACAAAAAGTTGTCTTTTTCCGTTTCGTCCCTTTTCCTTCTTCTTTTTGTGCAGAGTTTGACAGTTTTCTAAACTTTTATTTTTTTGTTATCGGGTAATGGGTAAATATTTCAAATACAGTCGACAAAAAAGGATTTGTCCGGATTGCTTTTTTTCTTTTGCTGGTGTTAGTAGAACATAAAGTATTGTTTGTAGATTAAACAAAATAAAAATAAATATTTACGTTTATAATTGGAGATGGATATCTCAAGAAAAGGATGCTCGTTGCTGTTTTGTTTAGAGGAATTACTAATTGATTTGATGATAGAAAAACCTATTAAAATCAAGCAATTAAATATTTTTCACAAACAGCAAATATGTTGTATATTGTCAGACAGCATCAAAAAAACTTAAATCAATTAAACAAAAATAACTAAAGTTTATTTCGGATTTTTGTGGCAAAATAAATGCTATGATGAAATGTTATGGATAAGTTGTACGAATATTTCCTCACTTTTACGTGTGCTATTTATTTCCATTTGGGAGAAGGGAGTTTTTTAATTTAATATTAATATTATTCACTTCGCAATAATTAAGAAATCTCGACCTCTAATAAGTATTGCCTGGTAGAGCCACAGACATCTATTTGTTGGCGGTTAAAGCGGGAATAGTAATTTGGGCAATTTTAAGAAGTTTACGAAAAAATTCTTAAAAATGCCAATTTTTCCTACTATTCGTTATATACAACTGCATAAGATTTGAAATTCTTCCAAAATCCATTCTTTATTTTTCTACAATTTTCAAATCGTTTAACACGAAAATAGGCATGTGAGATCATATTGAAAAGGCATAGAAAAATGCTAGCCTTATACTAACGTGTTAAAAAAGCATGATCAATTCTCAATGTAAATTACGTGTTTATATTGAATCTCAGAAAATTATTTATTTTCTAAGTTGGTAGGACTGTAACAGACATCTGTACCAAATTTCACATTATAAATGTCATTGTTGCAAAGACGTTGCTTTAAATTTTGTTTACGAAATTGAATTTCTGCTGCAGAAACATTTAGAATGTAGTAGAAGGCATTCGGCATTTGTCGAAAAGAAAAAAAAAAAAAATAAAAAAACCGCTAACCACCCCTACCGATTAAAATCACGGTGCTTAAAAATAGACGTTTAAAAATTAAAGATCTAGCCGATGATGTTGGCGTTTCAAACTCCATTTCAAATGATATCTTGGGCGTCAGAAGTGCCATGTCGCTATTGATTCCAAAAAAGGCGTTTTTCAAAAAAGACCTTTGCGTAAAATTTTGTACAGAAACGATTTCGGACTACCAACACGTTATAAAACGCATTATTACCGGAAAAAAATAACCTCTCGTGTAAATATAGTGCAGAAGATGAAGCAAGATTGACAACACATCACGCCTAATTCTTACGATAATCAAAGTTATAAACAGTTCCTTCACTTGGTTCACCGTGGCCGTGACTTCCGGTTATTTCCTAAACTCAAAAGACCGCTGGTGTCCCCATTTTGATTGTTGATTGAATAGCGATGCGATTTGGAAGCCATGCCGGAAGGTGACTATTTGGCATGCCTCGAGTCCTGAAAAAAAAGTTGCAATAATTGTGCGAGTATTATGGCTGGGAGGAATATTTTGTAGGTGGCGAAATAGATTTAGACGAATAAATAAAGATTTTTGAAAAAAATGAACGAAAACTTATCTCACTTTTTGGACACGGTGGAACAAGTTTTAAACAAAACAACTTTGTGGTTTTTGTCAAATGCTTATTTCACAAGATTCTTGGAAACGTACCTATACTGTTGTATTTCTTTTTGGATTATTTAATTCAACGTCTAATTATTTTATTTCACTCTCAAAACGGAATTTCATCACCAACAAGTAAATCGAAAAGTCGCATTAATCTTCAACATGAGATTCATTGTGAATATAAGCAAAAAGTGTCATCAGCAAGCAAAAGGTCAGTGGAATTTGAGGTCCAGTGAAGAAAATCACTCATCACTCAACAATGAATCCAATTTGTGTATTTTTATGGAGAAATTCCCGTTTTGAAAAACATCGTCAAATGCTTTTTCTATACGCAAGGATACTGATGCTCGCGCAGATTACAAGAAACGTCACTTCGAAGCTTAATCAAGACATCCGTAGTGTAGAATGACCCTTCCCAAAATCGAATTACTATTTAGGAATGTAAATTTTACGCATTCCTATGTCTAATAGTATTCCTTAGTATTCCAGTAGAGAAATACGAGTATTTGAAGCATATGAGTATATGAACACATTTCTCCAAATTTCAATATTTCACCACTTAGTAATTTTTTCATTGCATTATCGTTAATGTTGAACAACAAATTGAGAAAAAAACAACTACTAGAAGTCATAACACTTTATAACTATTCCAAATCAATCTCAAATTTAACGTAAATTTTGCCATTGAAATTCGTATGCTTTGTTTGTCGAACGAAAATAATAATTGCAAATTTTGCTGCGTTATATTTTGTTGTTTTCGGCCTAGTTCTCCCAGAAGTTCGAAACGGATTTATAAGAATTCTGCCTCCCTGCGCCTCTCCCTTTTTTATCTCATTCACTATACTTAGAGTGGGCATATTGTTTGCAATGTGAGCAGATTGCTGGGTAGTGGCTGTGGCTGTCAGCAAGTTGGAGGCGTCGAGAAGTGTGCACAATTTTGTGTAGCCATATTTTTCATAAAAATTAATTACACAGACATCGTCTGCACCATTCCTATTTAGCGATTCATCACCATCCTCATTACGCATTTCGAGAAAGCGTAAAATGTTTTATGAAAATACAGGGTGTCCGTCAGGGTGTTAGTCTTGACAGTTCATATTTGGCAGTCGTGAAGTAGAGACGTGGCAAATTTATTATGGAAAAACATTCGATAAACCAACGTGCTTTAATCGTTAAAACATTTTATCAAAATCAATCATCGATTACGGTGACGATGAGAAAGTTAAGTGAAAAAAAAATCCATCAACTTCAATTCGACGCCGTGCTCAATAGCTTGGCTTTCAAAAAACAACTTTGGCCACAATTTTGCACAAAGATTTGCTTCTTCCACAAGACCATCTACGCCGTACATATGCCAATAGGATGCTACAGTTCGCCCATGACAACCCCGATTTTCATGAAAAAAACCATATGGAGTGACGAAGCACATTTTTATTTGAATGAATATGTGAATAAACAAAATAGACGGTTCTGGGCAATGGAAACCCCTCAAATTATTCATCAGTAACCTTTGCATCCACTAAAAGTGACAGTCTGGTGTGCAATTTGGTCAGGAGGAATCACTGGACCTTACTTCTTTGAAACTGAATACGTCGTAACGGTAACTGTCAATGGGGAGCGATATCGTGATATCATTGAAAATTTTTTAACGCCACAACTGCACGCTTTGGGCTTGATTAACATGTGGTATCAACAAGACGGTGTCACATCGCATACAGCCAGGATTACAATGGAATTACTGCGAGAGCTCTTTTCACAACAAGTTATTTCAAGAAATGGTGATGTTGGTTGGCCTCCACAGTCGCCTGATATGGCTGCTCGGGACTTCCTTTTGTGGGGATAACTGAAAAGCAAGGTTTATGCAAACAAACTAGAAACGCTTGAACAACTCAAACAAAATATTCGTAATGAAATTAATGAAATACCACTTGAAATGTGTGAGAATGTAATGAAAAATATGCTTAAAAGGGCTCGCATTTGTGAGGCTAACAGAAGCAGACATTTATCTGATATTGTATTCCATAAATAAATGCCGACATTAAATAAAACATTTATCAATATAAGATCCATTCTCTTTCACTTAATCAAAAATTATAAACAAACAAAGTAGTACAGCTTCCCGACGGACATCCTGTATTTATTGTGACGTCTGCTTATATTTGAATATACAGTACAATTACCAAATGTTGATGACACCCACGAGTATAGATCAACGGCGGCAACATACTCAAAATGTATACAAGATATTGGAAGTAACATCTTTTAAATACTTATGCATGAAATGAAGTATACTTCCAGGGGCTTTGTTTTGTCTCGGTTAAATGCTAACCCATATTGAATTAAGAATTAGCCAGGAAATATTGCCTCTCAAAGGGTAGAGAGCGAGCTATAGATAAAAAAGACCAAAATAAAAAGTAATAAAGTAAAAAACGTGTACTGAATGAGTTAGTTAAATGTATTTCGGTGTGATACAACAGTTTAATATGGCAATCAGTAAAACAGTTAACAGGAATTGTAAAGCTATATTCTTCATTTTAGCGTTTTAACGCTATTGCAGGGATTTTGAAGAATTTCAGGAACAATCGCTTCAACGTTTTTTCGAAATATTGTCAATTTATCGTTTCTATTTTGCCGATTACTGTTATTTCAGCAATGTCCGGAAACCAGATGATCAGTGAAATAGCATAACTTTGTACAAATCCCATAGAAAATCAGACAAAATGAAAAAACAGGGGTGTGACCACTTAAAACAAAACATTTTTTTTCGTTATATGTACTAAATATTGATTTAATATTTGAATACTTGAATTTTCGAATATTTAAATATTACAATGTTTGGACATTAGCAGAACGAATTCTAGGAGAATACCAAAGACTTTCCAAAGTGGGGCATAGATACGGGGAATTTGAAAACAAAGGTCACGTGATCTTGATGCATTCGCCACAATTGCTTAAAATATTGAGGATTAACAGTTTGCAGAATTGAATTAAGGAAGGAATTGAGGCTACGAGTGTTATGACTCGTGGCACAAACGACGGTACTGTGACGGATCGTATAAGGAGGCTATGGGTACGATATCCGATGTGGACGACTGCACGAAAGAAAAATCTATCATTGTAGATAGTAGTGGGCGATAGTGGATATTGACATGAATATTCGTTATTTGTGGATTTGGATTTAGATTTTAGACGGAACTTTTTGAACATAAAACTAATTTTGATAGGCGTATAAATCAATATTATTTAACCAAACAGTTAGAAGTTTTCTTTTGTTTCGTAGTAGGTTTGTTAAAAAGTCTAAAGACAACTGCTAAAAATGGCTTAAGTGGAAAGTTCAGTTGGTCAAATTTCAATGGTTTAATCAAAGTTCGAAATTTTTTTTTGGCGCAAATTTAAAAAGTTATTTTCACTTTTTTAAATCAAATTTTTTTTTAGCAAGGTCACTATTTTCAACAATTAAAAAAACGATGAGAAATTTTCTGCACAACCATAAAAAAGGATAAAAAGTAAAAAAATCAAATTTTTTGGAAAGATAGATGGCAAAAATTATCAAGATGATTCAAGAAGAGATGATACAATTTCGTCCAAATTTTGTTCCCAACAATAAACTTGTTAATTAGCGTAAAATTTGGTCAACATAAAAACATCTAGTGGAGCGTTATAGTGTGATTAAATTCAGACTCTCTACCATTATATGGGAGGTCCAAAGGTCACTTGTCGACTCCGTTCAAATTTTCCACACAAGTGAAGGCTACAGGCATATCAATTCGAACAAAATGTAGTCAAAATTGAATTATCTATGTTATGCTTAATAAGATTTCGGGGCTCATGATCATGTTTAAATGGAAGGCATGGGAAGGTGGGGGCCGATTCTGTACAAGTTTCCAACTCAGTCAAGTGAAAACCTTAGAGACTGAACTAATTCATTAATTGTGTCCAGTATAAGCAGAAGTTCTTAAATTTTATTCTTTTATATCTGCTTCTATTTTTGTTCAGTGTGCAGCGTTCGGATAGCCGGTACCAGGAGGGTACGACTAAGAAGAAATTACATTAAACGGTTGCTATCTGACACCCGATGAGAGCATTGACTAAATCTAGAAGGAGTTAAAAGAAATGAAGGTTGTAATTTTGGAGATCATAAGCATCTTCCTAGTCACATATGTTCTATGTTCGGAATGGGACATGCGAAGTACTAAGTAGAAGAAGAATTGTTGATATGGTCACTAGAAAGGGGTTCATTGCCGCAAGCGTGGTAAAAGTATCAAACCAGATATAAATCTGGTATCTGAGAAAATCATGAATAGAAGTGTGGCATAATAATTACAACGAACTGGTTGTGCTTTTATAAATCATATTTCACGTATTTGCTGTAATCCTATAACATAAATTTTCTTTCATTTTAGTGAATTAAGTACCAAAACATTAAACAAAAAAAAAAAAGTCAGAAATTCAATTTCAGTTTTTTGGCTCATTTGAATAGCCCCTCCTTACAGAAATTAGATTATACACGAAAACATTAATTCTAAATTAAAGGTATTATTGTTCACTTATAACTAATTTAAAAATAAGTATTTTAAGTAAAATTTAGTAGTGGGTGCTTCCGCCCTGGTTGAGAGTACAATTATATATCCTGTCCGGTAAAGAATCATACAGTTTTTGGTTAGGTCCAGCGAAATACACGGCCAGCCTTGTTTAATTCCATTAATGAGTTCACTTTTGCTTGAATATTGCTTGCCTGATTCGTACACCTTGTTTCTAGCCATCCCCAGACGTTTTCAATAATGTTTAAGTCTGGAGAGTAAGGCGGTCAGTTTATAACCTCAACATTGGCTTTTAATCCATGATTTGACGACTCTTGCTGTGCGGAATGGCGCGTTGTCATGCTGGAATTTCCATTCCAAGTCTCCGAGAACACTAAACTTCAGAAAAGGGGTTTTCCAGCACGATTTGTTATGAAGTCGCATTCATTTTTGCAGAAACTGCCATAATTAGAGATTGCACCCCGTACCATAATTCGACCTTCCCGGCTGTGTAATCGATTGGGTAGGTGTTCCTCTTTTCGAAGATCGTGGAAGTAGTAATTATATCCCTCAGGGCCATCTAAATTGAATTGTTTTGTCGGAAAATATAATTCTATTCCACTTTCTATCTCTATTCACGTCGTAGTCGTACGACAAAAATTAAGTCGACGTTTCCTACGAAGATTGTTTAGCGGTGGTTTCTTTTTATGTCTCAAGTGCTGCAAGAGTGCTGCTTTGAAAATAACTCTTTTTATCGCTCTTTATAGCTTTTTCCTTGATTTTGGCAGCAATGCCGTGTGCATTTGAGGCATATCTTAGAATATCCCTCTTGTCAGCGGCTGTAATAGCACTTGCGGTTCGACCTTCCATATCTTAGCCTTTCCAAAGCCTTCAGTGTCACGTAAATATATCGACATAACTTTTCGACTTCTGTTAGTTTTTCTGGCTATTTGATGAATAGAAAGTGCACACTCCTTGTAGGTTTTAGTTTTGGATCTTGGGTCCAAAATAACGGGCCATTTCCATGTCTTTAAACTTTTTGTAGGTGATGTGTGGAAGTAGGAGAAACAAACAAGTTTTTACTTGAACCGTTATGTGAAGTGTACTTTAAATAATAGTCACTATTGTTAAATAATTAGAGGGCGCTATTTAAGTTAACTGAGGTGTACATGGTTAGCGACTGCTAGTACATTTCACATACTTTTGTATCAAGTCATGGAAAAATATAAATGTAGATATAAATGTACAAATACAAGTATTGAACAACGTGACACCCAAATTTAAAACATATGTTTTATAAGATTGCCACTTTTCACCAAAATACTTTTTTCAAACTACTGCCACCAGTTTCGGCCAGGCAGTTTCGGGACAGCCCTCGTACCACGGATGATGCAAAACATACAATGTTTAGTTCCATTTTCTGGCCTGTCAATAGCCTAGAATCTGCAACAATACTGGGCCCAATAACGGTCGTTAATGCAGTGGATGTTATGACTACAAACGAGAATAGTTGAGTGGCAGTGTCAGAATACATCAAATATTTTCTGAGACGTAAATAAAATCTTGTCGCCGCAGAATCTAAAGCTGTGGTGAGGCCAGAACGTAGGCAAATAAAGAAATTGCGGCACGGGCCAAATTTGCAATATGTCGCAGAAAGGGCATAAGGGGATCCGAGTCGGTATATCGCACTGACGCGTTATGTCTACCACGATAAGCGACAATCTGCGTTAACGCCCAAAGCAGTTTTATTCCCTTCGTTTCAAAAAAGTATACATATTTAAATATTCGGTTATTGAAATATATGAATATTGAATAATTGAATATATAAATAATTGAAAATGTGAATGCTTGAATATTTGATATTTTAATATTTGCACATTTGTGGAAATACATATACGAGTATTTGAATGTTTATGAACTTAGGCTGTGGTGTAAATTTGTGAACTTTTCTATAAGATTTAAAGGTGATCCTATTTAACAGTGGTAGCTCTGCTCTTGGTTGCGTTATAATTTTCCAATTTGTGGTTTGCGCTTTAGTGACGATTCGTTTCTACTTGATTTGATGTTCATAATCGAGTGAATGTCCTTTAACTAGATAATGACACTGGAGTCATGGCTCCAAAAACGTCGATACTGCCAACACCCAACACTTTTACATGAATTCGTTGCATTCGAAATCTACAAATCGATAACATAGATACACATATGTAGATATGAATACACTGGCATTAATAATTACTAACTCTTATACATCTTTACAAAGAATTGATTTCACACGGATGAAATGAGGCTAAACTCTATGGAGGTGTACAAATCTGAAATTATAATCAGTTGTTTACTGTAGTTACACATCACGATGTGTACGCGTACAATAACGTCTCCGTCTCCGTAACGCCAAGTCCTTTGATTGTCAAATTGCCAGTGTGTGATAGTGTTATATACGAGAATGGGTCAGTTTTTAGTTTTCCTGTGGTACTTCTATGCACATTCGTTGTTAATATTAAACAACACCAGCTATTATAATATGGCTTTGGTTGTAATGCAGGTTTCAGTATAGTACTTGTGGCGCATCCTATTTTGGGTATGCATAAAAATGCAATTTTAATTAGTGCATTCTCGGACTCTGTTGCTTCGTAGAGAAGAGGTCTTTTGTTACTTGGTATCTTCGAGTACACCGACTAAACCTCGTGTATCACACATTAAAAGTTGGTCTACAAATGGTTCACTGTAGGCTCAGAGTGTTACACCTATCTAAGTTTCTTCTTTCTTACAGTGGTGTCTTCGAGTTCACAGACTAAACCTTGTGTAGCGCATTTTAAAAGTTGATCTACAAATGGTGGATTGTAGGCTCAAAGTGTTACACAGACCTAAGTTCCTTCTTTCTTACAGTGGTGTCCTCGTGTAGCGCATATTAAAAGTTGATTTACAAATGGTGGATTGTACGCTCAAAGTGGTAATGAAAATGCGACCCCCTTTTTTGGTAAGCTGGGCAACTATATGGTAAACATAACTTGCGTATGGCAAATTAATTGGAATAACTGCTTTTCAAAGATAAAGTTTTCGACTTAATAGAATTTTGTCCCAACAACTAATTGAACAAAAAATTCTCGAAAATAGTCATTGGCTTAGAAAAACCGCTATTGCCACAAAATTTATACTGTGACATGCATTCCCTAGTTGCACATCAACAGTATAAAAGGGGACAATAGAAGTTTGATTAAGATCGTATGGTGTTTTCTTTTCAGGAAAATGCGCTACATTTTTTTTCTATTCTTTGTTTGGAAAATTGCAACATGCGTTACGCCAAAATCTTTCTTTGAAAAATAAAAACCTCGAGATATTACCTGTAAGAAAAGAAGATACATCTGTCCTGAACTGCGCTTACTATCCATATTACCTGGAAATTTTGTTAAGCGACCTGATATATGACCGTCGTAGTACAACTTCCTTTATGCAATAAACGACTACAATAAGTGTTGGCTGTTTCAGAGCTCAGTATGTAAATTGATTCAATACATCATTTTATTTGTTATGAGAAATTATAAACGCAATTCAATTTTTCTGTAAGTTGATTTCTCCCTTTTTGTCTGTTAAACAAGAAAATCGATCTGGTGCATCTTGAGTTTGCCATTAATGAATATGGATCGTTAGTAGCCAAAGAAGGCGTAAAATAGTTAAAAATTACTACAAAAGTGGTGGTTCAAGCGTGGGCTTGTTTTCAGCGATGTAGCGGTGGTAACGTTAACACGCCAAATTGTCGCTGGGCTCGGAGAACCCAGAAGTGATTGTGGAAAAGCCATTGCAAACGTAAAAAGTAACTGAGCATGAAAAATAACTGAAAGAAAATTTTAAAAAAGCATGAATGGCGGTGGAAGATCCTCAAAAGGATCCACTGCTGCAACCAATCCAGAGGTGGTCATTTAACTGACATTGTATTTCTTACATGATGACAAGGACCAAGCATTTTAATGAAATAAAAGTTTCATCGAAATCATAGATTTATGTGTGCTTTATTCAACTATACTTTTGAAACCGAAAAACGTATAACCCTATATATATGTAGACGTTATCGAACTGTTCATGTCCAGTAATACACATTTCATTAACGATTCTGTTTCACGACTTGACAGCGACATAAGTAAAATGTATCTTTGTGCCTCAGGAGTAATATAACTAATGATAGCCCTGATTTTAATTAGGTCTACATAAATTAAAATTCGCCAATCATATTGATCCAATATGCTCAAAAATAAATTTCGCTTTGAGAAAACTTTATAATCTTAATACTATTTTACCGGTTAACATAAAATATAATTTGGCACATGCTATATTAACACCTCAGTCGAGAGTAACAATCTTGTAGCGATACAGGGGCTTAAATATTACCTTTCTTCTATGAAATACAATACAACCAAAGGTGAACCAAATCCTACGGCTCACCAAAGATCTATACAGCATATATATTTTATCATCATTCACCATAGTGAAGTCTCTCCATCCCTCTGGAGCCCCTTCTTGTTATATGCTGAAAACAAACTAAGTCCCAGAGTATTATGCGATCCGTGCTCAGGGCTTTCAGGTTTGCAGTCAGGGGTTACCAACAGGACGCCTCAGTATAGTACAAAAGTCCTTATCGCGTTGATGGGGGCTATGACGTGATGGACTTACACTCTTGCGACTAAGAAATTAAAAACGACACAAACAAAAACTAAAGAGCTCTAAAACAAACATAGATGACGGCAAATAGCATTGGAAACGATACTGGAAACAGTACGGACACGACTACGGTCAATAAACATACTGGGCCTGTCAACAGGCTCAGTGATCCGACCTCTTCCAAGGTAGAGAATTTGCCTGAAACCTCGATCGTACACTGACCTCGGAGTACACTGACCGCAATGGGCACGAGGCATTCCTGATAACAGGATGCCTCGCCTGCTGTGAAGCCAGCCGAGAAGAGGCTGCGATCGCCTGATGACTTGCCGGTATCCAAAAACTGATCACTGGAACCACTGGCCCAAAGACCTTTGCCAAGATTGTCAAAGACAGATTGGTGTTGCCGGTCATCAACAGGGAGATGTGGACGGCACCATTCCCAGAGGCTAGTAGAGTCACGTCAAAAACGCTCTGACTTCGGTGTACTCCCAAGTCCTCAAGGAGATGCCTGGTCCAACTCCCGTCTGTAGCGATGCAGGCTGGTTCCAGGGTCTGGTTAAGTTCATCACCTTTGCAGACAAGGGCGAGGTGTGGCTAGGGCCGGCTTTGAATGCCGTTAACAAAGAGGACATCCCGACCCGACCCAGGGCACATGCATTGATCCCGATGATCCCTAAGGATGCGAAATCCGTTATTCGTAGGCTCAGGAAGTGTAATCCCAACCTTCCAACCCACAACTGGAAGGTTGGTCGATTGGATGAGGCCGATGGGGCTAATTGCCGGGTCCCTCCCGTGTCTTGTCGTAGCCAAAGGTCTTACGGATTCAGCCGATCTCTGAAGGAAGAGGAACTTGTCGTAAGTGCCAGATGTGTACCAGGAAAGGGCTAGCGTCTCGTTCTTTTCTGATCCATTCGGGTGCGTGGAGGGGCTATTCATCACAAATCCGAACGAGGAAATATGTGAGGAGGAGCTGCTCGCAGACTCGGAAGAGGATATGGATGTGACAGTAGTGGAGAAATCTGAAGGTACTTCGGTTTCTTCAGACTAACGTCCAACACACTAAAGCTGCATCCGCAGCTCTGATACACCTCCTGATGCAAGGAGGTGTAGATATTGTCCTTATTCAGAAACATTGGGTGAATGGTGGCAAGGTCTGTAGATTAAGGACTCCTGATTTTAAGTCAAGTACAGGTGAAGGTGTGCACAGATCCTGTATACTTGTGGGGAGTAATCTTAATATTTTTCTTCTTTCTTCTTTAAGTAGTGAGGATATGACAGTGGCTAGCCCGGAGCACAACGATTCCCAAATTTGGCTGGCTTCGGCGAACAAGGCACATGATACGGAGATCCCGTCAGCTACTCTGAAAATGCTGGTGGAAGCGTCCAAAACCGCTGGAAAGAACCTGATTGTGGGCAGTGACGTCAATGCGCACTATCAAATCTGGAGAAGTACCGATATCAACGACAGGGGTGAGTCACTTATTAAGTATATTGTAACTACTGACCTAACAAATTGTAACAGGGGTGATGAACCTACATTCATCACCAGAAATAGACAAGAGGTGCTGGATGTCACCCTTGTTTCTGAGGGACTAGCTGATAGGATTGGAAAATGGGAAGTTTTGGATAATCATAATTTTTCAGATCACCGTTATATCAGCTTCTGTCTGAATGGACTGGGAAGGGTTCAAAGAACTGTTTTTCCACTTAATATCAGAAAAGCAGACATGAACAAGTATAGAGAGGCATTTAACAGGAACTTTTCGAGGATACCTGACATTAATACCTATGACATTACATGACCTATGACATTATACCTATGACTCGCTGCAGTACTCATGCCCCAGGTGTGAGGCCAGGGGTAAGCAACGACCGCATGGTGGTCGTTAGAACTTCTAGATCTTAGGAAGTGCTGTAGGAAGTTCGTCAACAGGGCTAAGGTCACGAGAACTGCACAGGACTGGGACAACGACAAAGAGAAACTTAGGGAATATAGGAGTACACTGAGGAAGGCTAAGAAGAAGTCCTGGAAAGATTTCTCCAACAAAGTTGAAAACACTTTCGAAGCCGCAAGGCTAAGGAAAATACTGGTCTCCACACCGTGTACGGTAGGTTACTTCAGCAAACCGCAGGGTGATTGGACAACATCCAGTAAGGAATCACTGGAGTTACTCCTGGATACTCATTTTCCTAGTAATTCCCGAAATAGAATTGTCGCGAATAACACTTATTATTCGAACCTTTTAAATCATCAGGTGGCTGATACGCTGATACCATGGCTTGAGGAGCTCTATATCAACTGTATTGACCTAACATACATCCCTGCTATGTGGAGGGAGACCAAGGTGGTCTTTATTCCCAAAGCCATGAAAACCTCTCACATGGGACCAAGAGATGTTAGGCCTATTAGCCTGTCATCGTTTCTCCTCAACATACTGGAGAGACTCATTGACAGCTATCTTTGGTCGAGCCGGATAGACAACATGCTTACTGCAAGGATAGGTCCACTGAGACTGCCTGGCACGACTTCGTCGGATAAATCGAAGGATCAGTGCTAGATTAGGGTCGTCGGGCCTGTGCAGATATGTCAGTAGGGCAACACTCCAAGAGGGTGTTCTATACCCCCTACTATGGAACCTCGCTCTGAACAGTATTCCGTTCTCTTTAGAGTGGGCTGAGGTCAAGGTTGTCGCATACGCGGATGATGTGGCGATAGCAGTTAGAGGGAAGTTTTTGGGAACACTCAGACATCCTTCAAAGAGACCTTCTCACTGTAATGAAGTGGGCGGGGGAAAACGGTCTCGGATTAATCCAAATAAAACCGAAGTTGTTCTGTACACCAGGAAGCACAGGATTCCACCTGTGGATCCCATCTCCCTGCGGGTACTGAAATTCCTTTCGCGGACTGTGCAAAATACCTTGATGTATTATTGGACAAGAAGCTGAATTTCAAACTCAACATTCTGGCGCTATATGCGTGCAAGAGGGCAATGGGGTTAAGGCCTCGCATTGTTCACTGGTTGTATACTGCAGTAGTAAGACCGATAATGTTGTATACAGTTATCATGGTGGAAGGCTCTTGAGAAGTCTACGTACTGTAGGATACTGGACAAGGTTCAGAGGATGGCTGGTCTGTGCATCGCAGGTGCGCTCCGCACCACCCTATCCGATGTACTAATTGTAATTTTGAAGGCTACCTGATCACTGTAGCTGAGCAAATGATAAGTGGGCGTCTGATTGGGGCCGTGATCAATCCAGACGGATGTGGCCTCGCCTAGATCTGAAGCGTCCACACACACTACTGTCGCTTTCAAGACCCGACGTCTCATTGCTTGTATCCGTCATGACGGGACATTATCTGATTAGAAGACATGCATGAGATTGAAGGTTGAAACTAGTGACTTCTACAGGAGTTGTAGGGATGAAGAGGAGGAGGATTCCATAGAACATCTTCTCCGCACTAGCCCCGGCCTGGCGACCAGGCGAGGATCAACACTGGGATCTTATTTTTTTAGGGGCCTGGGAGATCTGGGCGATATATGTAGATATTGTCTGACTTAAGAGCTTCTTGAGGCGCTTAGGATGGTTCAACGGGGAAACTAGGGATATCCTTATCTCTAGTTTCCATGGTATCACAATGGACTACACAGTCTAAGTGAATCTGTCTATTCAGACTTCCACACTGACCTAACCTAACCTAACCTATATTAACACCAAATATCATGTACGATGAAAAAAATTTATCTCAGTGGCGGATGTATTTCAAGTGCATTGCCTCAATATGTCTTTCCACCAGATTCTAAGATAAGTATATAGCTCCTGTTGTGTTCGAGATGATCAAAACTATAAAAAGTACTTTTTTGGATATTATTTTCAATGCTTCTTGCAACTGAGATACTTATATTTATTCTTCTGGAACAATTTCATGTCTAGCTTAAAAAATTTCACAGTATCCTCGAACCAATTCAAACAGAATCTGATGTGTTGCTACTTTAATCTTTCCCAATAATTGTCGGTATTAATAAAAAAAATGTTCATTGATTGTAAAATATTATCGTTTTTTTTCCTTCTGGAATACAGGTTCCAATTCACTATGGGCGATTTTGGGGGAGCTTAGGTTAAATTGAGGGGTTTGGAAACCAGGATAAAATCGATAATTTCTGATTAAGAAAATGAGGTTAGGGATATGAGACTTACATTGGTATTTTTATTCGATGTTTGAGGCGGCTTGCCATGTGGTTCTGAAGATTGTTGAAGTGGTAAAAAAGCTCACGCTTCCGCCGACTACAACGACGAAACCTCCGTGCACTGCTGGGTTGCCGTTTAGGCATCACAAATAGTATTATTTTTTTAATTTCATGGTTGGATAGGGTGGCCTTTACACCATCTAATAGCAGTTAATTTTATAATTCAATTTAAGCTAATGGTAGTTATTTGATTAATGATTTTCATTTTAATTCACTTCTAAAACAATTCGTATAATTCTCTGTGTATTTAATTAAAAAAAGTAGAGGTAATTATAATCAACACTGATAATCTCCACTGACCTATTTAGTTATTTATTCAATTTTTGTACGATTACTAAGTGTTTTAGAGAAATGTGTGTTAGGGATTTGTTAGGGTTTTTTATGTCGATATAAATCATAATTTGCAACGCTATTGGTGTGTATGAATGAGTGAACAATAATAAGATTAAAAAAAATCCTTGAAAGAGTTGAGTGAATTTTTCAATATTTAAATTTTGTTTTGGCATTATCCGTCTGCAAATGGAGTTAAATTCTCCTGCCAACAATATCCCATAGATCTAGTGAGGCCAAAGGTAGGATATACACAGGGTGGCTGATGAACATTGCTACATTAAGAAACTCTAATAATTTTTTTGAAATTGTAACAAATTTTTTTCATTATTAGTTTGAAAAATTATATATTTTTAATAAGACTTCAATGAAACAATAATAAATTGCGTTGTGCTCTATAAATTAAGTATAAAAGAGCTTCTCATATCTAGTGGGCTTACATGCATTCTGTTATTCACACAACACCGTATATAGTTTAGCATTTATTCCGGAAGCCAGTTTGAAAATCTTTCACTCGACTTGTGGATTACTCGACAATTAGCATTCACGACCGCATGCATTATATAGGTAGTAGCATGGTCCAACCATCGGGCCACAGCCATTCACAGCGCCATTCGGACCAACGGAATTTTGTTAAAAGATGGAAAAAAACATATAGAAAAACCTACCATTATTTTTACCTTATACGATGCATTATCTACAGAGTGGCGAACGAATTATGCTACAAACATAGTGTCAATGTCAATTTGATTCTAGCAATATAGATCAACTGCGCAAATAGCCAGACCGGTTATGGCGGAGCTCCAACGAAAGTTCTCAAATAAGTTAATATCCAGAAACTTCACACTTCGCCGACTCCCCCAGACTTTTTTTTACAGGGTTATGACAAGCAGGAGGTGTACAAAACGAATCCAATAAAAAGAATGAATTGGAGCAGTTCATTAAAATAATAATTGAGACGATTCCGACTTCAACCCCCTTCAGACCGCAATGAATAATTTTCTGATCATTTCAGTTTCTAAATAATTTTCTGTCGCATATGCGTGAGCGAGCTTGGAGGTCATTTACGATCTGTTATCTTCAAAACCGATTAGTTGTATAAAATAAAACTGAATTTTGTATAAAAAATAAAAATAAAAAGAAATATCATACATTGAATGAAAATAAAGTTATTTGAATTTCTTTTTGTAACACAATTGGTGCGCCACCCTGTATTTTAGACCAACATAGTGTAAAGGATCAATTTGAGCAACTACACTAGAGGAAAGGTAATCTTAAGGTGTCTTCTTTTTTGGACAAAAAGTGCAATACTTTTGTTCTGGCCTTTGTCTCGAAAAATGTGTTCTGACAAAATCTCGAATTGAAATATAAAGACAATATTTTAAGAAGATTAATGTATTTGAATTTCCAATACATCAACTTTGCTTTAGCATTATTTGCTAGTAAACAAAGTTAAATATATGGAAGTATACATAGAGCATACGTCTGTACAGAGGCCTTAGATATACAGCCAAATGTTGCTATTTTTCAGAATTGGATGCGACCACGACCGACCAAAGTACACCTCTAGGCAAGAATATTTGAAGATTTGAATATTAGAGTTTTCGGATATTTGAATATTTTACCTCTAAGAGAAATCTAACCTTATTTTCTTCCCCCATAAGTGGAAGTTTGTTTCCGTAAAATGTGCGGACATATAGGAGCATATTGGACGTGACGTTCTCACCTTCTAATCCAGAAGACGCTCTAGCTATAAATGCATAAAACATACGTATTGGGATCTCATACAAAAAATTACCTACGTGGTGCCGTACAATTTCAAATTTAGTATACGAGTACTTATTAGTTTTCGAGGTATTGCGCCAATCTACACATATAAAACTGTTCCGTTACTGATTGGCTGACTGACTAAGTGACTGATCATCCTCCAGACCAAACAATTAGGTAGAATTACGAAGATTTGTATAGAAGACATTTTTTCAAAGCTCGTACTTTTGGGGACATAAACGGTGTGAAAAGCACAAATTTGGTACCAACATTCAACTCTAATGGATGTATCCAGAATCACGGAAATATTCGTATTCCCCATCTAGGGTAAGTATGTGACTAGAGAAAATTTTTCGAAATTCATACTTTTAGGGCCAAAAGCGGACAAATCTGGTACCATTGCCCAAACCAAATAGCCACAGCTAGAATCGTGAAAGTTAGTGTCGCTATTAATCTTCCAAAGCAGACGAGCATTACAACAACTGGAGCGGGAACCACAAAAATTGGCGGCCATGGTGTACTTACAGACTAAACGCGCGATAAGAAGTAAGTTTTAAATCCGTGCCTCTAGGATTAATAACAGAGCAAAAATCGACTAAAATGGTATCACGGCCAGATCCAATCCAGTTAAATCTAGAATTATGAAAATTCTGCGACATTCTTCTTTTCGGGGATAAAATAGGTTGAAGCTAGATTCACATAATTAGAAGCGCCGATTTCCATTGCAGTATATGCGTACGACAGGAAGAGATTTTCTCGAATACGTATTTTTATTGAATTAAGTTCACAGGAATATTATAGTGAACATTTTTCTTACAGAGTGGGTGTGTGGCACTGAAAGATGCAACAAAATTCTTAATTTTAGGTGTAAATAAGGGCAGGAAAGAAAACATTTGTTTCAACACTAATAACAAACGTCTAAAGCCAAAATTATGAAATTGATTTGAAATTGAAAAATAATTGGAAGAAAAATTAAACCATGGACTAGATTTGAATACTGAATTTGAAAAGACAAAACTTACAGACCACATTCTTCTTGCGGCCTATTCATACGTTAAAAACGGATATTACGAAAATCGCATTTTCAAGGCAAACCCATAGTTGAAAAGGGACAAAAACGATGTCATGGTTTGGACTAAAGTACTGCAATGATGATATAGTAGGCTGTGTTGTCCGAAATTTGAATTTTTAGGATCTCAACCGGATGTGAGGTAAAGAATCAGTGACAGAAAATTATTAAAGTCACAAATTTGATAGTTGACAGGAAGATTATTCCCTGCAGGGCTAAATAAATTGCAATTTCAGGTTAACATTTTTTTAATGTACTAAAGCTCTCGTATACTTGGCAAGAATCTCATGATCTTTAGGACATATTGATTCTATCATAAAATTGTAACTCGTGCATAAAATTATATACTGACATACCATTAAGGGACAAGAATAGCAAATTGTTACCTTGTTGATACTTGACAGAATTCATCTGCCATATAAATTAGAGTTGGACAGGCTTCAGTAATAAGAGTACGATTTGTTGTTAAACCTTATATTTACTCGATTTTCAAAATTGTGCTGATAATTTTTGATGAATACCGATAGATCCGATTTGTCACTTACCTAAAAAGAGAGAAAGAGAGAGAGAGAGAGAGAAATACCAGAAGATTAATACATTTCGAAAAAAATAAAATATTCAATAAAATTATACAAGTCTCAATGGGGTAAAAATTATGGCATAATTATGCACACTTCTCTCATAAACGCCAACAATCCACAACGTCACAATCAAAGCACCACATTGTACTTAATATAGGATCTCAACCAAACAACATACATATACATGTACATATATTAAACATACAAAACCCGATTAGTTTCTTTAATTTCGATTATTTCAACTGTTTTGCCACAAAACTATGTGTCAGTCTAAGATGATGGACGAACATAAGTCATTTTCTTTTAAGATCTTCGTTTCACCCTTTCAAAGAACGAATTTGGTAATATCCTTCATACCACATGGTCTTACCTCGTAAAGCATTGAACACATTTTTAATATTTACTTTATTTTGAATTGTATACCGAATTTCATTAATGTTTTAGCTGCAGTAATATTAAGGAGCTGGTAGGTTTCTTATCATAAAAAATATTTGAGCACGGACAATATTTAAAAAATTTCCAGCTCATAAATTTTGTTTGTTATACAATGAGTTTCAGATTGCTTTTTTAAAATTCCTAAACGTAAAATGTGTCAATATTTTGCCATAAAATATAATATTTATTGTAAAGAAAATATTGCACCTCCAAGCCCAAGAGTATGCATCACATATTTATTCTTAGTAAATCTATAAAGTATGCAAACAAATGGTTTCTCAGATTTAACCAGCAAACGACTAAATAAATGTTTGGACACATGTTGGGGAATTATGCGAACTGCACAAAAACGACAACACAACAACATCACAGGTACTTGAACATACCTATAGTTTCCAAAAACCTTCTTCTCCTGCCTGTATTGGGTTTTACACTGCTGGCGCGTAAGTCAAGACTATGAGAAAGGGGGAGTGATATATTAAAAATTGTTGGGTTAACAAATTTAATCTTCTCTTATTATGACACATTGCGTAACACAACATAACACTCTACAAATTGCCTGATTTACAGCTAATCCTACCCTGAACTGGAGACGACACCGATATAGGTAAATACATATACATATGTATATGCGTATGAGTTTCGGTTAGCTTGGGGTAATTTGTGGCGATAAGGAAAAGGTGCAGGGCATAATAACCTCGACAGATATTCATAAAACTAAGGGTCATACAGAAAAAAATCTTTTTGTGTTTTTGTATAAACAACACCGTTAGCATCTGTTCCCTCTGCTTTTTCCTTGCCACGTGTAATACGGTTGCATGTTTACAGTACTATAAACTATAACTTAACTTAAACTCTCGAATATTTTTCGTTCTTACGCACTTTTAGTTGTTAGGCAACAACCAAAGACCGTTAGAGTTCTCATTCCGGAAAGTGGTGTAAGTCGACAATAGGATTTAAGTCTGTGTGAACGTGGAGAAAAAGTGTGTCTTCATCGTCTCCCCTTACCGAAGCAGTAGTTGGAGAAGTGTTGACTACAGCTTGTTATGGAATATTAAAGAAACCTCACCATTGAATATCATGCATGAGGCCGGAAGGATGGACAAGCAAGTAAGCAGACATCGATGGAGTGCGAGGGGACCACAAAGTACTTTCATGTAACTTACTGCAAAACTGGTTAGGAGCAGATTGCTTAGACTTATGAGTCACGCATGGTATTATGATATTTGCACCCCCAGGGCAAATTAAATACTGCGTACATGTTCGTCATTCAGGGGCGGCGATGTCTCGAGTGTTTTTAATTTACAAGAAGAACATTAAAATTAATTCTGTGCGTTTTTCCACTTGGAAGAACTTAATAGCTGGAAAGGAGTGAATGTACGCAGTTCGGGAAAGAATAATAATAATAAATCTATAAATAATGTGATCATTGGGACATCTCCAGAAGCGCGTACGTCGGCGAAGTGAAATTAAATTATAATCGTTTTTTAGTTTTCGACGACAACAAAGTTTTTCAAAGGAGATTTGTAAAATAAAAAAAATTCAAATTTTCTTTCTGTGTATAAACTATATTATATTTAAAACAGATATAGAATATCAAACTCAAACTAATCGGTATGAATCATAAATTGGTGTGTGACCAAATAACTTTAAGATTGGATATCCTACGACAAAAATTTTCTTAAAAATGGCAAGAATCATTTTAGAGATATAAGTCGCCGAAAATATTTCAGTTTATGATGTTCAGCACCAACCTGTTCTATTATATTACTATTATATCTAAATTTGTAATGGCGGGTTTCATAAAATAAATTCTTATTGTGGCCAGAAATCCAGAAAATACGAGTTTTTCATATGAGCTACAATTGAACCTAAATGGCGTCATCGAATATTTATGAAAGATCCGGATGAACTTCTTGGGTGTCTTTGTATAGGTGTTTATGAGGGTTATGGTGTTAATAATACATATTGAAGACATACATACAACACATGTATACTCGAACACTGTGTAGAAACACATTCAGTTCGAAGCTGCATAGCCTAAACGGGTCATTTCTCGATAGAAACTAAACAAATTGTATGATTACTTAGCAACTACGATGCAGAATTTACGTATAATAGCATTAATTTAAAAGTGGCATAAAATCGAAAGTATTTTTAAGATAATGATAAATAGATTGCAATACGAGTATAGTGATAAATATAAAGTTCCCACATATAAAATAACTGAATAAGGTGCTTGGATTCCACACTGCAGCCAGGGAAAAAAGTGGTTTACGATCTTGCCTAAAAGTATAACGAATAGGAATATAGGAATAGGAATAGAATAGAAGTAGAGTAGAAAGTTGCGTTGTTATGATAATCAATGAGAGTAAAAGTGGGAATGTGGGAATGGTCAAGTTTATTCTAGATATATTGGATGTTTGATTTTCTACGGGCGACTTTTTCGTAACGGACGCTTCCACAGATTTAATTATTGTTAATCCTCGTACATCAGTTAGGGCTGAAGTAATCAAAAAAAGAAAAAAAGAACGAATTTGTGAGCAACATCGATGTGGGGGTACCTCACTCTCTCAGAGCTTGGGTGGGAAGTTTTATCTCACTCACCGTACTTCCCAGATTTCGCCCTATCCAATTATCACCTATTTCGTAGTCTGAGCAACCACTTGAAGGATTTGAATTTCCATAACGACGAGGAAGTGAAAAATCGAATTGATCAAACCGCCGCCACGTATGACCAGAGAAAAGTAGCGGACAACCTTTTCCACAGAGTTTCAATTAAAAATCAGTTTCGGGTCACGAAAAGCACCAAGTTATCTATCATTGCTGGGCAGTTTGAGAGCAAACCTATCATATCAGAATCCAAGACCGAATTTTTGTGCGTCAAAAAGTCCGGCTCTGTTTTATTCCAGTTAGCACTCCAAATTTTGGTTTACCTTTTATCGTAAATTTTTTCCTGCTTTCTGAAAATTGAAGGAGCTTTTAACAATCTGATGAGCACAACCGCTAATCCATCGTTGGAAACATTGCCTTCAGAAATACTGCCTGCAGGTTGTAGTCTATCAATGGGGTTGTAGTCTTCGTAAAAGTTGCTGTCAACAGATCTGCCCCTAATGATGGTGTGTTGTGCTCTATCAATTGGAGGTCAATAACTCTGTCCCAGATCTCCAGGTAAAGGAACACCAATTAGTATGTAATAAGTTTTCGTAGTTGATATCGTAGACTTATCAGACTTGGGTACAAAATTGGCTCCAACAAAGATTCTGAAAACTTTTCTAGAGGGCGGTTTAGTCTTTTTTTCCAACTGTTTTGAATTTGCTTGATTTCAAACTTATCCTGAAGCGTACTTGTGCAAAATTTCATCCTACTACTTCATCAATTGTGACCTCTATCGCTTTCAACAGACATGAAGACGGACGGGCTGACGGAGGGACATGCTTTAATAGATATTTGGGAATATATACACATATGGTCGAAAAAATTATTGCACCTGCTTATTTTTGTTTCATGTTTAATTTTAGTTACTTTAACGTAAAGGAAACATGGCAATTCTTTTTTATTTAAATAATTTTGATATAGTAATGCTCTTGAAAGAAAAATAAAACTGGGGCTTCCCCGTTGTTTTCATAGTGAGTTCGGTTTGTTCAGGTGTGATTTCAGTACTTGGTCAACATAATAAATACATTGCTCAATTCTTTAATATTTTCGCAGTCTGCTGTAGTCTTTTGAAAAGGCTAGTTATTTCACTGTTGTTTATCTTTATGAGTCGAAGAAATCATTGTTCTCCGTAGGAGAGAAAAACTGTTTCAAGACTAAGAGAAAGTGGCCAAAGTCTTCGATCTATAGCAGAAACTATGAATCGGTCGCTATTTTTTGTACAAAATGCTTTAAAGTTCATCGAAACTCGCGGAAGAGTCATATATCCGTATTGCAACACATGCGAAAAAGGACCCGTTTGTGTCTTTAAGAGCGATTTCAGCAGAAATTGGAAATGTAATTTCATTGCGAATAGTCCGTCGTAGACTACAAGAAGCACATTTACGAGGATGGATAGTCAGAAGAGTTCCTTTGCTAAGTTGGTAAAGGATTGGTTACAAGATACTAATGTTACCCTTCTTGACTGACCAAGTCAATCCCCGGACTTAAATCCAATCGAAAATCTTTGGGGAGAGTTGAAACAAAGGATTGGAAAGGAGGTTCTTTAAAAATAAAG
The DNA here is from genome assembly GCA_019455685.1 of Philornis downsi. Classification (NCBI taxonomy): domain Eukaryota; kingdom Metazoa; phylum Arthropoda; class Insecta; order Diptera; family Muscidae; genus Philornis; species Philornis downsi. The sequence goes on along the minus strand of JAHXMU010000683.1, from coordinate 515,430 downwards.
ATCAGTTATAGAAGTTTGTTAAAAAAAACTTAGTATGAAATACCAGTAGAAACCTGCAGGAAGCTTATTGCCAGCATGCAAAAAAGAGTCAACAAAACAATGGAAAATTAAGGTGGATATACCGGCATTTAATGAAACTCAGCCAATTTAGCAGAAAAAACTTGTTTTTTTACTTTTTTGCTTATTTTAACTTAATATACTTATTATTTTGCCCAATGTTTTTTGATTAATTTCTTACTTTTTGAAAAATACTTTATTTAATTTTTGTTTTTTTTTTATTGTTTTAGTGTTTATTTTATTTCTAATGTTATACCAAAAGAAAATAGCATTTGTTTTTTCTTTTAATTTAAATAGATTTTCGTCTACGAGCCTTTAAAAAAATATGGGGTGCACTTATTATTTTGACCATATATACACCTATATATACATATACATATATATGTATTATGGGATGTCAATTGAATATTTCCAGTTGCCACAAAGTTTCCTCATTCCCCATTCTATGGTGGTAAACATAATAGTTCTGTTAGAATCATTGTTGCTAAACAACTCTTAAATTTATTTCAGTTTCTATTAAAAGTTTTTCAAAGATCCTTTTTTAAGGCTTGTTTTTAAACTGATGCCGTCGATTTCTTCATGAACTTTATAATATCTTATAAATTTCTTGAGCCATGTTAAAACTTCCAGTTAATTCAATAATACGTTTCTGAAATATCCTAAAGCGGCATTTGAATTCATTGATATTTCTTAAAATAAAATCGCATCTTTCCCTCAGTAGCCATTAACATTTAAATTTACTAAATGGGAAATTTTTGTCTTCCCCTGAAAGATTTCAAAATTGACAGAAATCATTTTCCTAACATATGTATGAAAGACCGTAGTGTGATAGTTACACGCGACTATCATGTATATGATGATCAATACATTAATATATTTTCTTTTGAGCGGTGATATTTTGACGATGATGGGAATCGCCATTAAGCACGCAATATGAGAACCTCTCACAGATGCCATTCATGGAATTAAAGTCAATTTATTTTTTATTTTTTTGTGGTCGATTTTCCTTACTAACTATTGGTTGACAATTTCTGCCATACGTCCTCCTTTTGCCGGTGTACGCTTTCCTTTCCACCCTGTTTATTCCTGCAACTCCTTAAAGCATGTTGTTTTTTTTTTTTTTGTAATTGTCTGAAGTTATTCATTTCATATGAAAGTACTATAAAATATGCGAAAATGATCATGAAGATGAAACTTGTTCTGTTCATTCCTGGTTTCTGCTGTTATTTTTACTTATTTTGCTGCGTATGTTTGTTCCGTTTACTATCCCATTCGTCTTAAACTGTCTGCGTACATTTCACAAACCAAGTGAAGGAAGTGAATGAAACCATGTAGAATGTGCTCTGATATACGCATCGACCTCTCCTTTCTCCAGATAGCTGACGTCAGGTCTCCACTAAGGAGACGGATAAGGAGGCATGAGCATAGTTGTATATAACTGGTACAAGTACGGCGAGAATGCAGATGGCATTATGTGGCATTTATGGACACAGGACAACCAAGCTGCAAAGTGTACACAACGGCACATAAAAAAATATCTGCATTTGTATACCTTCAGGTCGTTGTAAGCAATATTGTTGGATACCTGTGATATGGTATGTTATGTGTCATGACGCATTCACTTTTAATATTGACGCATTGTCTGATATTTGCTATAAATATTGAGTATACATTTTGTATTATCAACAGCAACCATGTTACGGGGATGCTAAAGTAAATGATGTATTATTCCAGTCAGAGAGAATAGTATTCGATATGATCTCCTGATGTCTAAAGTATGGGTAGATGTGTACGTTTAAAGATATTGTAAGTATTTGTCTAAGGTGTCATATAGATTATGATATATTGTAGTTGTGAGTCGAAGCTCAAATGCGTGATCTGCAAACTAACATTTAAAGATAGCCAATATTGAACTGAATCTTAAACCTCTGAAAGATGATAACGAGATGCTAGAAGATGTCAATGTCATGTAATGCTGTGGTAGGAGGAGTAGCATTCATAAGAAATGTGTAGTATCATTATAGTGGGATCAGCAAAGCTCGATGCAGTGTAAATCGCCAATGTCGGTGTCTAAAACCCAATAGCGTCTCAAATGTTGGTTATTGCGGATTTGATTTCGCCAATTTCAAACTTTTGGAGAGGGTACTTTTTAGCTCATTTCAACTGTCAAAGTTTTGGTTCCCAGCATATTTTTAAAAGAAACAAGTAAATAAGTAAATATTTTGTGGTATGATATTCCAACTATGTGTTATGATGAAAATGTGATGAAGAAATTATTTTAAAAATTTCACCAGAGTATTTTTTCACGCATTGTTACAAACTAATTTGCAAAAATTAATAGATAAGCAGAACAATTTAAGGAAGCCAGATGTATATAAATGTAGACAAACGAAAAAAGAATTAGACAAATATGGCCACCCTGCTTTCTGTGCCATTTTCACAGGTCATTAAACATTGCACTTGCATTTCATTAATATTTTTGCAGCAGTAATCTTAAGTAGCCTGAAGATGTGCACCTTTTTTTGAAAAGGCATTTAAGAACAAAAAAAAGTTTGAATTTTTTTGAAATTGAAATTGTTTTATTGAGATTTTTTTTTTAACAATTTAGAAGTTAGTTAAACAAATTAACAAAGTAAGAAAATCTTAGGATTATAGTGTATTGTCCTAATTATCGATAAAAATATTTACAGCTTCATGCTATATCTAGAAGTTTTACAATAATCCATTTTAACATATACTAATAATACAGGGTGGGCCATATGAGTGTTGGCGATTTAATTCTTCAATTTCTCGGCAACGCGCGGCGCGGGCTGGCGGGGGGGATATGTTGTTCACTGCGCCGCTTCCTGGAAATTTAGTCGCCACAGCACGGGAGTGCAGCATGCATTTTGTGTCCGAGCGTATTACGAAAACAATAAATCAGTGATTACTGCACGACGTTTGTATCGGCATGAATACGGTTTACACAATTTAAGTGAAGTTCCAAGCACCAATGTGATACGAAAATGGATCAGAATGTTCGAAACAACCGGCTCAACAGTACCAATTACGGTTCGTGGTCGCCCAGTTCCTGCAAGATCAGCCGACATTGTGGAGCGTGTTCGTGTCTCAGTTCAGCAAAAACCGCAACAGTCAACACGTAAGAGAAGTCAGTCTTTGGATGTCAAAAGAACAACTTTACGACGAATTTTGAAACGTGATTTGCATTTGAAGGCTTATAAGATTCAGATAGTCCAAGAATTAAAACTTGATGATGCCAATAACCGACTTAACTTTGTCAATTTGATGCTAGAGCGGTTCAACAATTTCAACAACGTGATTTTTAATGATGAGGCCAATTTGCACCTTAATGGCCATGTGAACAAGCAACATTGTCGGTTCTGGTCCGAGACTAATCCCCGACGCTTGCATGAACGTCCACTTCACAGCCCTAAGTCAACCGGTATTATTGGACCATACTTTTTTGAGGACGAAAGAGGGCATGCGATGACGGTTAGAGCGAACAATTATTGCAACATGCTAGCAGACTTTTTGGTGCCAGCTTTGCAAGAACTTCAAGGCAATACCTCTAGGATGTGGTTTCAACAGGATGGAGCCACATGTCATACGGCTAGGGTATCCATAGAGCTGCTGAAAAATGTTTTTCCTGGAAAACTCATTTCGAAAAGGGGGGATATTGAATGGCCCCCACGTAGCCCCGATCTCTCTCCATGCGATTATTTTCTATGGGGCTACCTCAAATCGGTAGTCTACGAGAATAATCCGACCAATTTAGAGCAGTTGAAGAGGAACATTATTCAGGAAAGTAACAAAATACCGAGAACAACTTTTCAACGAGTTTTTCAAAATTTGCGACTTCGGTTCCAAGAGTGTCAAGCAGCCGAGGGAAGCCATTTGGACAACATTTTTTTAAGTCTTAAAAATTCCCTTGCTTCTACTTTTTAAAAATACAAATATATTTTTTTCATGTTTCGTACTTTTTTTTAATTGAATATTTAAACCGCCAACACCCTTATGGCCCACCCTGTATAATCGACTTTGCTCCCGAGTCTTTCTAAAAAAAGTTTGAAACATTTTCAGTATGTTGTTGACACTTGCCATACACAATTTTTAAATTGCGTTCTTATAAATCTTAAATTTATAAATGGCCAATGTTTTTTTTTCATAAAATTTTATATTTACCGTAAAGCAAATATTGCATCTACCGCGTTAGAGTATACAATATATATTTGTTCATAATAAATCTATAAAATATACCAGATTTTACGAGCAAATAACTCAACAAATGTTTGGACACATGTTGGGCAATTATACAAACTGCACAGAATGATAACGTGAAAGAATAATAAGTACTTGCACAAGGTTTCCAAACAAATTCCTTTTCACTCCACATGCAATGGAATTTACAAACTAGCGTGTACTCGTATATAAAAAGTGGTAGAAAAGGGAGGACGTGGTGAAAAAAACTAATTTGCACTGTCTTAAAAATGTATCGGGTAATAACAACAAACTGACTTTGAGAAACATTCACTTTTTTTTAAACAAAGATCCAAGAAATAAGGACACCATTTTGGACAACTTCTGTCTATTTCGGTAATCAAACGAATAGTTAAATAATTTGTATTTGTTTTTCTGGCGTCAATTTTAGAATTTTACGTCGTTTTTTCGGTTTGGCATTCTATCAAAAAAGTGCGCCTTAAACCAATATTTCAATCATCAACGTCAACAGTTTTCAAATGCATTTTCCGGGATAGACTTCTTCACTTCTCGCCGTGAATTTTCTTTTATATCTTCTATAGTCTGAAAATAACAGTTTCGAAGCAATAATTTCAGTTTTGGAAAGTGAAAAAGCTTGCCAGGGAGATGAATACTGTGGTTGTCCGCTGATATTTATTGAGTTTTTGGCCAGAAATTCGTTCACAGTGATACTCTTGCGATATGATTCGTTATCGTTATGCAAAATTCACGAGTTTCCTTTCGAAAAATCATTTTATTGACGTTAGCTTTAATTGAGGACGTTGATGTTCCACCACAGCGAGGCAAATCGTCCACCATATCTCTGCCGATGTGGAATGCACTGTACCACTCATATGCATGTGTTTTTGATTAAGTCGATTCACCGTAACTCTTCTGTAGCATTTTCAGCGATTCGTCACACGAAATTGCATTTGCAATGCAAAGTGTGAGACAAATTATGTGTTCAATATTTTTATCTATTGTAATCACTAAGCACACTTGAGATGAACTGACAAAATCGAGTCCTGTAAACAAACTAAATGACAGATCGCACTCAAACTCCTCGACAGTAGAAAGGATAGTCGTTCCAACTTAGCGACTGAAAGAATTTTGACAATCCCTTTCTAAATGACCAGTTCATGGCACTTTTTATGTATGTATAATAAAGGGATTATCGGCTAATTGGTAAACAAATTAAGTTGACAGATTAAAATGTAGGCTTATACGTAAATCCGAATACCCTGATAGACGTAATAGATAATATAGTTCTGCAATGTTAGTTTTTCTTTGCCTTTTGCAAAAATTTAAATGGGATATAAATCTGTTGCCATTTGTAAGAGATACAAACTCGAAGTGATTTTTTACAACAGAGGTTAATTTTACATCCAATGCTTCGTTCTGTTTTGTTATCAGGCATTTCGAAGTTACCTTTTCTGAGAAATTAGGCCATCGTCTATAAGTCCCACATATGTCGTATGTCAGTCCATTGAATGGTTGTGGAGATCGTCTATACTTATTATAATTTATTGGTGGTATTAATCACAGTGCTACACAAACCCGATCGAAGATGGGCGTAAACACAAATTGGGTTATTACACTGCTCACAGAAATCTTTGCGGTATTTTTTTAATATCGCCTTAGACTACGCAATAATACATGTATATCTATATAACATCTATTGGAATATATGCTATGAAATAGGACAATAGCCCTATATGAACCAGATAGGAATGTTGTATTTAATTACAAATCAAGTAGATTCCAAAGCTTTAAGAGTTTTTTGCAGTTGAGGTAGTAAACTTTGACGTCGTGTGATCACAGTGCATTCGGAAAACCGTTTTTGTCTGTAAGCCTTCGTCTTTATTTACAAATCCTCTATACATGTTATGTCAATCGCATTAGTAATTGTGAAGATCTATAATTACATAATATAGTTTTTTCGTGATGCCAGCCACTGTGCAGAGTAGTCGATTTCTGTGGTCGCCATGAATCCCAAACAGTGATGCTTATGCCGCTTACGAAACATCGTGCGCAATTTCTTAGAAAAACATCCTTAATAAGGCATTGACACTTTAGATGGGGCGACAACAGATTTACATAACTGCCAGAAAGAAACAAAAAAGTTTCCTCCCTAACCATCGTCCTTACAAAAACAGAATAAAATCATGACATCTCCTTGTCCCATCATCTAGATTCCAGAACTTTAGTATAATAAAGACTTCTGCAAGAGATACAAGCTGGGAAATATTTATCATAATCATGGCGCTCAACAACGACCGAGTGTAGTCCACCCTGTGCTGACACAGAATGCTCAAAAGATATATCGAAGTCTCATCTTTAAATGTTGTACAAATTTTACGTCAATCAGATCTGTTGCTGCGAAGATTCATTTGTTGATGCACCAATCTGTACATTCAACATGTTGCTAAAATATTTTTAAGTTAGTGGATACTTCTTTATGATAAACATTAATTATTTATGGCGTCCGTTATATATCCTTAGAAAAAAACCCTTAGTTAAACATTGTCGCCTTAGAGTAGGTGATAATTTTATAATTTATATTAGTACAGCGTTACCCATTTAGTGGTTTCAAAACCACCAGTATGGAAAGGCTGTCAGCTGATAAATACTTGTCATCTGAAGTGTTATTTATTTAGTCAAATGTTTTGTTTTCCTGGTGAA
>JAHXMU010000683.1:497918-508445 GCA_019455685.1 Philornis downsi | reverse complement strand
CCATTATGCAAAAGAAGAGCCTTTAAACTGTACTCAGAGCCATCGATAAATAATTTCCTGTCAGTTTTGTCATATGGCGGGTTCATTTTTTGAAACAAACCATCAACATCAGTACAGTACAAAATAGAGTGTGTCTTTTCAAAATATGCAGCCAATTCCAAGCTTTTATCCCTAACGATTGTTACTTTTGCCCCAACTGCAAGGTGTTTCCACTGCTGCATGCGTGAAGCTAGTAATTCCGCGTCTTGATTCGTTAAATGTAAATCCCGATCTAGATTATTCAGCTCAGCTTGAGTCACTAAGTGGCGTTCATCATCACCCTGATACAAACTACCTCTGCTGGTGAAAGATGTTTTGGACTCAGCGCTCGTAGTACTGGGAATGTTCGGTAATGGATCATTTGGTGGACGTTGAACAGGTTTGCAAACCGATGGGACGAACATTCGCGTAAATAATATTTTTTCGATTTTTTATATTGAATCCAGCAACTTTTGTTAAACAGAAATAATAATCGGTTTGGTGGTTACTTGACTCTTTCCAAAGTACCGGAATTGAAAAATCGAAATAGATCTTCTTGCCATTTGACCACTTGTATAAAACAGTTCTGCAGCTATTACAAGACATTGTCGGTGTCCACGGTTTGCTCAAATTTCTGACAGCAAAACTAAAATGATGTAAATATGCATATTTTAATGATTCTGATATTACATATCCTTTTCTTGCAACCAAATATTTATCACACAGAAAGCAACAATAGTTTGAATCAGTAAAACACAATCTCCCTGACAGGCTAGACGCTACTACAGTAGAACTCCAATTATCCGAATCAATTGGGACCGGACCACATTCGGATAATCAAAAATTCGGATAATAGGATTTTTTCTGAAAAAAGGGGATTTTAAAGTAAAAGAGCTTATTTTTGGCATTGTATGCATTAGTAAAGTAAAAAGAAATAAAAGTACATATATAAAACTAAAAGAATGTACATATGTGCATATGAACGAGTAGGAGGACAACAACACAATGGCTAATGGCTAATGGCTAATGGCTTCGGATAATCAGCGATTCGGTTGATCGGAGTTCGGATAATTGGAGTTCTACTGTATTATGAAGATTTAGAATGAATCTGTCTTCTTCTCTTCTTCTTCTTCTGTCAAATTAATAATTGTGAAATTGTAGTGTCAGTATTGACTGTTTTACAGTATTGCCAGCATGAACAAGACGTGATAGCCCAATTTGTATGCCAGATTCGATTAAAAAATATACTCCGTTTCTGCAGTCAATTTTTGCCCCCCAAATTGGCAGACCAGTGTAATTGTCGGAGTGTTTGCTTTGAAATACAACAACAGCCCTCTGTGAAACGAAAGAATAACAACACAATGCTTAATTACATATCCTCACACATTTCACTGCTATTTGAAAATTAAACAGTGTATTTACTAAAAGTACAAATAATTGATAAAATTCCAGATAATATTATTAAGCTGAAGTGGGTTCTAAATAAGCGTGCTTCAAATACATCCACTTAATTTAATGAAAGCATCATGTTCAGGTCAAAGTGTAATTATAGAGTTTTAATGTAATAACTCCATCGCAGAGGGAATGTGCACTTAAAGAGCAAATCGGACAACATTTAATGTCTGCTCATTAACTGATACTTGAACTGCACAAAACTCTATTTACAACTAAATTATGTTAATGAATTTAAATTAGTTGGGTGGCACTGTCTTTGCATTAACCGTCAAAGAATGTGAGAGTGTTTAGATTTTAATTTGTTTAATTTGCCTATAAAGTGTATATTGAATTGCGGAATTAAATTTTAACGAGCCAATTATTCTCAAATAAATCCAAATTCGATTGAATTTTCGGAGAAGTAAACAATGACATTAAGCGAAAATACATTCCTCGAATAAGTATGCCCGAAATATTGGAATTTTAATCAGCACAGTTTATGATATTCATTAAGTTAATTTAACAATGGCTACAGAATTGTACAGAAGCACGTAAACGCATTTTCTTTGGAAAGTAGTCGGCAGAAGATTTGGACATTACAGCGCCTCTGTAAATATACTTAAAAATCTGCATGTCATACAAAAAATGACCTGGCACAAACAGCTGGAAATCATTTCTAAAGAATCACACAAGTATGTTAATTACGAGTCATAATTTGTCAATGGGCAAATTTGCAATCTAATTGATTTCACATATTAGCATTAATAGCCCTTTTCTTGAAGTTGGAAAAGGTTTTCTAGAGTTATATTTCTATAAGTTATTTGCAATAATAAAAAGTTCTACAAGATTTTGTGCATGAGTTAAAAAGTCTTCAACACCAGAAAAAAAGTAAAGTCATTGGCAAAATTCTTTCTGCCGATATGTTGGCACAGTCCCCTATACTGCAGCGGATTTGAGCGCGAACTGTTACTTAGTTTGTTTACAGTGTCCGATTTTGTCAGTTCATCTCAAGCGTGTTTTATAATTTTTACAACGGATAAAAGTATCGAACAAAGAAGTCGTCCCATTTGAATATAAAAATTGAATATAAAAATGTCATGTACAAATCGCCCAATATGTTACAGAAGACTTGTGGTGAATACACTTTATCCAAAAGACGTGCAAATGAGTGCTGCAGTACATTTAAAAGCAATCGAAGTGGAAGATTTTCTTCGCTCTGGTTGGCCATCACTGAAAATCGTCATTCAAGTTTGAGAGAGATAACCGCTGAACTACACGATTGTTTGGGTATGAAATGCGTTGCCCCTCGGTTAGTCCCAAATCTCGGAATTTTCTTTAAAAATTCTATCCAGCAAAAGTTGCTGAAGACAGAATAGCCAATAATAAGAACTGTGGTTATGAGTTTAGTACGCAAACCAGTCAATAAGCTTTGGAATGGCGCATTTCAACTAAACCGAAACCGCAAAACCCGCAGCAAAGTCTAGGTAATTTATATTCCTTTCTTTGATTATCGCAATGTTGGACATTCAGAATTCTCGCCAGAAAGTCAAACGGCAAACAAAGAATATTACGTGGGCATTTTCCGTCGTTTGGGAAGGCATATTTGTGAAAATGGATGGATTTGTGAAAAGAAAACTCGTAGATTTTGAACCACGACTGTACACCATCTCAGATGGCTGTCATTGTGAACAAATGTCTGTCCAAAATTAAACAAAATTTCATCAAACAACCACTATACTCATCTGATATCGCTCAGTCTGGCTCAAATTACCACTTCGAGACATCCATATCAGTCGATAGGAGACATAAATGCGAATTTACGGAAAGTATTAAAGTCGTTATTCGTTGTCATACTATTTGAAGGCGATACAAAAAATTCGAACTGAGTGTTTTGTTGATCAATTCCTGGTACTTGTTTGATAGGATGTACACGTAAGATCATTGAATGAAACAGCTACGAACAACACATAGATTCAAAAGTCACCCGGAAAAGCGATGGCTTCAGTTTTAATATCTTCACCCGAACGAATGAAGATACACTGAAAATAAGTGAACCAATTTTAGGTCAAAACCAACCCAAACTGCGTGAAATTGATCTTCATATGGCAACAAGTACCTGTTTACTCAAAATAAGTAAGAAAATTATTCCATGAAATTGACATACTTTTTTTTTTAAATACATACTATTTTCACGCAAATTTAGTCAATTTAAGTCTCTCTTACTTGTTTCAAGTAAAATTTACTGGCGCTGAGTAGATTTGGCACAATTATTTCAAGTATGTTTCAAGCCCAAATTCAGTACTATTTTTTTCGAGTGTAGCTATCGATAAGGAAAAAATATATTACACAGAAGAAAGCTTTTAAAGCACAAAGTATTTTTTGATGAAATGTGTTTTACGACTTTTTCAGTCGATTGAGTGATGCCCTTCTGTTGGACTGGTAACACATGATAGCTGCGTAAGTCCTTCTGAAACTTCTTAAAACTTGTCATTGCCTAATTTTTTGCCAGATGGTAACCGGGGCTTGAAAATGGATAGCCTTGTATTTTCCCCCTTGTATCCTGTATTGACCGATTTTGTGTTTTCCAAAGCAGCCTTCTCACCTCTCTCGTAGTGAACTTTGTACCAACTTTGAGGCCGTCAGATTGACAGAAATTTCTGACTAAGAGTTCAATTGATGTTTAGTTGAAACGGCAGACAAATCTTTCCGGTGCTACTCGAGATCTTTAGAAATCTTAATATTGGTTGTAATTAAGTCATGGACTAATATGAGTGGCGGTATTTATCGCGCATATCTCGGTTAGGCGTTTTGCAACAATTGAAACCAATTCCGAAATTAAAGCAACACCTGGTAGATTAAGTATAGCAAATTGATGTTTCAAGTAAAACAAAAAATTAAAAGAAAAAATTAATGCATTTATATAAATCTCTTGCCATTTTTATCAAATACAAAGGCAAGAAAAAAATTCGCAAAATTTAGCAGCTACCCAGACACAGAAACTGGGTCAATTAAAGGCATGTGTTGACTCTTCAGTTCGCACAAATTTGTATCATTGTTGTATCTCTTTTTGTGTGAACGGGCCGAATGAACTTAATAATTTATCATTTGATGGGATGTGAGAAAGGGGACACGATTGCCATTTGCGCCACATTACCACCAGTAAGTGGCTAAAAAAACACACCAACTACACAGCACTCAGCACACAGTGACCTCAATATTTTTATATCTTGCGGGCATACAATTTTCGTTTTTCATTTATGATGAACTTCATAGATTGTGCGATGATATAACATTAAATATTGGTTTGCGAAACGGATACAAAACACATTTCAAAGTCATGTTTAATTAATCATTTCTGGCATTTTCAACTATTTTGTATCTCAAACTTCAACCATGATGTTGCTGTTCCGCTTATAATTCCATCAGTTAACTCTTCACGCTAATATTCCAATTACAATTCCATGCTCACAATTCAATTCAGTTAACTTAATTTTATTTATACCCCTTGTCTGCCTTCTTTATCTTTAGTTAGCAGCCATTATCGAAATGAGAAAAGTTCCTTTGCTTCGGCCATAATTTATGGACCAGGTTGTTTTGAGGATGAGCACTTCAGCTTGTTAGTTTTAGGGGTTTAACACCAATACTTCTCCTTCGCAAAGCGTTTATTTCTCCTCGCTTTGCAAAAGCAGTCATAGCACATCCACCCTATTACAACAACCATCAAAAGAAATTAATCAACATTTCAATTGCTTTTGTATTGGGCACCGATTAATATCGGCCACTAATGAAGGCTGATGGACCGGACCCAAGTGTTTTGGGTGGGATCAACCGAGATTACTTCATGACTAATTTATGTAGTATAACGCATTAATGTCAAGTTGGATTAAGAGTAGCAGGATGTAGGAAAGCCTTTTATAACATTTCATTATTAGCAATTGAGAGTAACAGAAGATGATATGATGATACTAGCCCTAGTCGGAGTTTTAGAATCCTCAATAGCCACAAGTAAATGATTAATATTTTAATATTTAAATATCTGAATATTTATTTAATTGAGTATTTGAGCACTTGAATATTCGAACATTTTATAATAATACGACAGCCAAAGGTGAACAGATTAAAAAAAAAGAAAAGAAAAAAAACAAATATTACGGTCTTGCTCACAAAATTGTTATGGGTTCAATGGACGAAAACATAATGAAGAACATTGTGACAACTCTCTTTATTACCATGAGATTAGGGAGGAAAATGGCCACGCTGAGGATATCACTGAGCTTACTCCATTCACAGCTCAAGAACTCAAAACAACATCTCTCTCCATTTAAGTGGAAAAAGCCCCTGACCCCGATAGAGTACTGACTGAGAAAATAAGAGAGAAGATAAATTCCCAAAAGTCTGCAATCAAACCACGATTGAATGAAGCGAAGGACGTTAAATTTACTTCTGAGCGACACTAGTATTTATTCTGGGACCACACCTCTAACAATGCCAGCTACAATGAAATATTTAGAATTAGGATGCGTTCCAAGAATTATGTTTTGAAATAAAACCGATTAAGATTTAAAAAAACAATTGAAATGAATGATGTATTACTTCATTGACTGTGACTGACTAACTCTTTTCGAAAACTTCTTAAAAAACTAATTTTATACATGTCTGGATTCTTAAAAATAACGGTAAAATATAGATGGCGATAATATGTACTTCATGTACTAAAAAGAAACATAAATAGTGAAAAGAGAGCTTAACTAAGAAAATTGACACAGTAGTTCATTGAGAGATATGTAAATAAGAGTGAGCAACAAAAAACAAACTATTTGACTGATCTTAGAAAAGTATCATAAAGAGATGAATGGGAGTTAAGTCATCATGTGTCAGCATGTAACTCTAGGGGTACTAATGGTGTACAACGTATGGCACACAGGCAATAAATACTGAGAAGCTTACAATGGTCTGATGCGCATAACCTCGTCGGGTCCCGCCTTAGTAATCTGCATCACGCGTTGTATAAGTCCTATTAGGTTACACTAGGTGCCGTTGATAATGATAAGGTTGCACTTAAACAACTACTCAGACAGATTTGTCATTGCTTGACACAATATTGTTTAAGCGCGCGTCAGATATGAATGGATCCAAAGTGAAAATACGCCATAATATTCTGCAGTTTTTCTTCGATAAAGGCGAAAACGCACTCCAGAGGAAGAATGATGGAAATCGTCAAGTTCGACAAAGCATTGTTTCCACAGTGTATCTCCTATGTATACATCTATGTATATTGAATTGAATATGTTGTTTAGGGAGTACCAAAGTTCTGCTTTCTGTGCCGTTAGATGTAGACTATGGGAACCAATCTATTTCAAGCTTCTCAGTATTTATTGTCTGTGTTTGCGTTGTACTCCATTAGTGCCCCTAGCAACGCATCCTCCTGCATGCTAATTCTAAAGACAGCACAAATGTCATACCGCTTGCATTAGCCTAAGTACAAAAAGTAAATTTTGGTTAAAAAATCTTTGCGTCTGCGAATCGCTACTGAATGTCCAGGAAATCGACTCATTCTGGAGGCGGATATTGAATGGTGAAGAAAAGTGGTTCATTTATGACAACGTTAATCGCGATGAGCCGGTCCAAGGTTTTGATGCGTGTTGGGTGAGCTTGGCGGGGAACCATCTACTATAGTCTACCTCGCTACGGCCAAACTCTTAATACAAACCTATACTGTTAACAAATGGACCGTCTGAAAAAGCAATCGTCCAGAAGCGGTCAATAAGAGAGGAATTGTGTTCCATCGGAACAACGCTAGGCCACACACATCGATAGTGACTTTCCAGAAGTTCCGGCAGTTTGGTCGGGAGGTTGTTTTGTATCCTGTCTATGGCGAATGATTTTAATGATTTTACTGGTGAAAAATTAGCTACAAGAGAATCTTGTGAAAATTAATTGACCCAGTTTTTGCCAATAGGAACGAAGGTCTCTATGACGGTGGCATAATAGAATTACCTTCAAAATTGTAGCAAGATATCGAGCAAATTAGTGCATAATTGAGCCAGATCGCATCATTAGCAGGCTGCTGCAAAAGCGATTCCAAAATGGAACATTTCCCTAAAAAGGGACAAAAAAGGGGTTTTTATCAGTATACCATACTGGTGAGTCCGATACACCATCATAGCTGACGAACTTCTCTTCCGCAAAAAAATTTGAAAAATTATTTACATACTTAAATACTTGAATATTCGATTTATCAATATTCCCGAATATTGACTATATTATTTCATGAACTTGAACATATAAGTTACTTCTTTTTGTTTGAGTGTATTTATGCACACTTTCTGTGTCTTTTCTGTAAATTATTTATTAGACATAAATATGAATAACCATTATATGTCAATATATAATAAATACATCCTATTGTCCTTGACGTGACATTCCGTTTGACATATTTAAAAAATTGTTGCATATACTGGGGAGCGCAACAAACGTTGAATAATTTTAGGAGTTAGTAAAATTTTGATGGGATTTTCAATGGAATTTTCTATAAAAATAACTCAAATGCCTTTTAAATGTGGGTTAATGGAATGAATGCATATTTCTAAAATATTACATTAAAGCGAACAAAAATAATCCTTTGTGATACGTTTGGCAGAAATTTCTGAAAATTGTATTATGTGGCATGATATAGAAAACACAGTATTTGGATTGTTTACAGTTCTTCTCTGAACTTCGGAACATGTTACTTATTCTTGTGATAATTGTGAGAGTTTAAATTTCAATACAACCATACTTGAGAGTAGATGTTAACTGTAAAGGTTGCATACATGTGTATAATAAGAAAACTTTTATTTTGGTATTTTTGTTTTTACAATGCAGAAAAAATAATTTGATGGCGGTATCACCCTCTGACAAGTAACAGCCTATGATGTGAATATTTGTACAGAGTTTCAATAAATAGTAATGACGCTAACAATATTTTAACTTTATTTCCTTGTAGTTATTTAAACATTTGCAAGCAAAATAATTAATATGTTAGGACGCTTAAAACAGAGATCATGATAACTGCACTTTGGAGTTTAGTAAGCCATGGTTGCAGTTTGAAAAAAAACTTCCAAATCCATTTAAATTAGTATAATACGAATAATACAAAATTGTAGAAAACAATTTTTAATTAGTAAACAGAATTTTAAAGCAGGCCTCTGGGTTTGAAATATTTTCCCGCCATGACGCTTTATACTTTATAAGGTAAATCAATAGAGTAACTAATCCTTTGTTTTTATTTGAATGTATAGAATTTTAAATATTATATTTTGATGTACGCAAATGTTAAATGTTTTCTCTAAAATCTATCGCAATACTAAGACTAAAATAAGGCCGTTATAACCCTGGTGTTGAGACTTATGCCCACAACAATAAGTTGCGAAAATCTTTTAGAATTGATGAAATTAGCAATATAATTTTATAAACACGAACTTGCAGATATTTACAATTATATTGCCTGATCACCTTAAAAAGCCCTGCGTAAAGTCCTGCATAAAGCCCTGTTACGGAATAACGATTTCAATATGCAAATCAATGACGGCTTCCAAAAGAGCCAAACTCGAAAACACAACGTCAATCAAAAGTCAAAGCAATATTGATCACTTTCTTTGATTATGGCCAGAAGGTCAATAAAGAATATTATTTGGGCATCAAGAGGCGTATAAGGGAGCAAATTTACTAAAATTAACCCGATTTGTGGAAAGAAATCTTATGTATTCTCCCACTACGATAGCGCTCACCTCCCAATTTATCATTTTGAACGAATCTCTGGCTAAAGACTTAACAAAAATTTAATCAAGCCATAACCACCTTCATCTAATACAGTTCCATGTTGCGTTACCAAAATTCAAATTACCATTTCGAGACACCCATTTTCAGTCAATGGAAGACATAAAACAGAATTCGAAGTGAAAACTGAAGTCTTTTCCGGAAAATATATTTGAATAGTAATAAGTATATTAATATTTTGTGTTCTGTTGACCAATTCTAGGTGTTTTTTGATAGAATGTACGTAGGGTTGACTGGGATATGAAATGCATTAAGCTTCGAAGTAAAAGCGCTACATCTAATAGTAATTCATTTTCTTAAGAATATATTGCATTACCATGATGTATAATTTTAAAAATGTTACCCTGGCCTCCAGAATGTACAATTTATTCTTATTCAGAAGAGAATGAGAAAAAAACGACATTTTACCATTTCCATATAAAACATACCTGTTAATAAGATCTATTTACGTCACCTCACCTGATAAGAATGACGGGCGAAGAAAGCAGGACATCAACAGCTCCCACTTTATATTTAAATTTTTGAAAAAGAGAACATTTGTGGGATTGCAGGCCATCATCATTCATTAGGGCTAAAAAATCCAAAATTTTTGTTCTCTCAGAGGACTATATTTTCAGAAAAGAACAACGAAAGAAACTAACACAAAATCGCATTTTTGAGCAAAAGAAGGAAAAAATATTGTACATAAGTTTTGTCTCCAGATTTCACACAAAGCAGTGAAATATTAGACAGGGCTATATTTGATTTTCAGAAAATTAATTTTGTCGGCCACTATAGAGTGTATCGATACACCCTTTATACGTAGTATACATGTATGTTGTATATGTACACAGTTAAAAATAACTATTTTGCTTAATTACAGAAAACATATTGATAACTTAAAATGTGATGCTTTATATGTATATATGTACATAAATGAACCAAGATAGAATGCCGTTTTATCGAAGACTGGAATATTGGCCTGGACAAACAGACACTTATTCTTATTCCTGTTCCTATGGCTATCCTTATTAATATCCCTATTCCTACACCTATTGCTATTTCTATTCCTATTTTTATTCCCATTTCTATTTCCATTTCCATTTCTATTTCTATTTCTATTTCTATTTCTATTTCTATTTCTATTTCTATTTACGTCACCTCACCTGATAAGAATGACGGGCGAAAAAAGCAGGACATCAACAGCTCCCACTTTATATTTAAATTTTTAAAAAAGAGAACATTTGTGGGATTGCAGGCCATCATCATTCATTAGGG
>JAHXMU010000683.1:437940-497518 GCA_019455685.1 Philornis downsi | reverse complement strand
TTTCTATTTCTATTTCTATTTCTATTTCTATTTCTATTTCTATTTCTCTTTCTATTTCTATTTCTATTTCTATTTCTATTTCTATATCTATTTCTATTTCTATTTCTATTTCTATTTCTATTTCTATTTCTATATCTATTTCTATTTCTATTTCTATTTCCATTTCTATTTCTATTTCTATTTCTATTTCTACTTCTATTTTGTTTCTATTTCTACTTCTATTTTATTTCTATTTTTATTTTCTAAACTAAAAAAAGGGATTCGGGGACGGCATTTCGATTCGATGCAACAGAGTCAGCGTGAATTGTAGCGCACTCTGAAGACCATGTCGGATAGGAAAGTGTCATCTTTGTACGCTGTGTCCGGAAAAAATGTTTTGAAGGGGATGAAATAGATTTGAGTAAATAAATAAAAATGTGTTAAAAGCAAAAAGTAAAAAATTATACGAACTGGTTTCATTTTCTTAACACAGTAAATAGTTATGGAGCTAGGAATTGGGTAAGAATCAAAAAATTTTTCATTGATTATTTGCCAAATGCTACCGCATTCGACTAATTTAGCATCATGTGAGTTTAGGTTATTTTCTAAATTCAAAGTAAAAATAAAAACGCTTCAAGGATATCGTTTCACGTCGATTGAAGTGACTCAACGTGCATTGCAACACATATCGGAAGGTGACTATTTGCCATAATTCCATAATGGGAAAAACTATTGGCCGAGAACTTTGAGTGTAATGAACAGCGAAAGAAGTGACAGCGAATCTGATGATTATTCGTCAAATATGATCCAGCTGATAAAGGAACCATCTATGTTCAAAACTTTGTATTTTATTCTGTTATCAAACAAAAGGTTTTACCATGTTTTATTTTAAGTTGTATCCGATCTTCAAATGATAATTTTGTTTATTCCAACTACCATTGAATTGGAAATTCCGTATGAAACAGAAGTATTGTAGCTGTAAACAAACTACAACAAACACAGTATTGATTGTTGATCCAACTCTAATTCTTTATTTTTCCCCTTTTCGCTCTTTTTTTCTCCCCCTCTTAGAACTGAATCAAATAGTCATGTGTTTATCCAAGAATTTACTGATATTTTCCTCCACCATAAAATAAACAAGCATATTTACAATAAATATTTATGAATATAAAAATAAAAAATGTGCACTTACTGATATATTTGTTGAAATCGTTATTTTTATAAAACAGCGCAGTTTTATTGTCCCTCTGCTCACAGTGTAAGCAAATATAAAAAAAAAAACAATTAATTAAACTTTTCAGTTGCAATAAAACTCTTCGAGTTCCCAACTAAAATTCAATATTTATGAAAGTGTTTTATTGAAATTTGGCAGTACTTTTTCCACATTCTTGCTTGTTTGTCTGTTTGTTTTTATACCCACAAATGTGTACTAGAATTAAGCAGAACAAAAATAATAACAAGCAGCTTCATAATTTATTCTGTGATTTATTAACATGCATATACATATGATATTAACACTTTTTAGTCTATAATAAAACCATAAACATTGTTTAACTTCATAATATAACAACAGCAACAATAAAAATAACCCCCCCAAATAACAATTTGGGGGATTTAAAATTCCTATTTGCAAAATTTAGAAAACACTTAAAAAAAAAAAAAAAAAAAACAAAAACAAAAAGGCAGGGAATAAAAAAGCGTTGCCTCGGTATTCGTTCACTGGCACTGCATGTGTAACAAACATTTCATGCGCTTTTTTTAATAGCTTTTTGGGTCTGACTGAGTACAACAACATTCCGCTTTTTTCCGCTGGCTTTCAATAATAAAAACATAAACATAATTTGCAAATGACATATTTTGTTGTCATTCATTCGCCATTCATTTCATTTTTCTTTATGGCACCGTGAGTGCACAACAATTTTATAGGGTGAACATAAAAAGATCATTACAATTTTGTGGATTTTTTCTGTTTGGCTATGCAGCATCATCACGTTATCGTTTGTTGTCGTTCGATGTAATCTACAAATTACCACTTAATGTTAATGACATGAAAGTTAGGCGCAGTAGATATAGAAAAGTGATTGCCTTTGTTAAAATAGTCATGCAAAAATTTAATAGAATTTGTTAAAGTGAAAATTG
The DNA here is from genome assembly GCA_019455685.1 of Philornis downsi. Classification (NCBI taxonomy): domain Eukaryota; kingdom Metazoa; phylum Arthropoda; class Insecta; order Diptera; family Muscidae; genus Philornis; species Philornis downsi. The sequence goes on along the minus strand of JAHXMU010000683.1, from coordinate 495,400 downwards.
GCGAGAGCAAACTATTCAAAGTTTGCCGTTACTAACGGTAGAAAACAACTTTGTGCTTTGTTCTTCTAAAAGCGGTCACCTCAATGTGCCTGACGAGCATCTAGAGTAGTAGAGTAGTCGGCATGAGCGGTAAACGCTTTTCCAATATCTCATTCATGGATGCAAGGGAATTTTTTTTTAATGAAAATACGAAGGATGAGAAAAAATGGTGCCTCCAAATATTAAGGACCGTGATCAGCACTGAGAATATCCTAACTTTTAGCACAGAAGATGCCTGAGCCTGTAACTCAGCCAGTCACATACGTCTCCAATTGGTATCGTGTCATGAAGACTACATAGAGAGGAACCGAAGGATGCAAATTCATGTATTTGTTAATGTTAAGAATCATGTTTGAAAAATAAGTAGTGGGAATGTCCTGACTTTTGGTAGAAAAAGTGCCGATTCTTTCAACTACACGCTTTCAATCGGTATCGTGAAGATAGAGAGAAACCAAGGGATGCTAATTCATGTATTTGTTAATGTTGAGGATCATGATTGGAAAATAAGTACTGCCGGTCATAACAGGATATACATTTTTGGGTTTCAAAATTAAGTTAAACAAAACACATATAAAGCCATAATTTCGATTAAACTTTCATTTCGTTATAATTCTTGCTCCAATGTTTAGCAACTATCCGCGTAAACACGGTCTTTGACGTGATCCCACAAAAAAAAAAAAAAAAATTTTGACGGCGTCAAATCTTAATGGCCAATTGACACCGCCAAAATGTGAAATTAAGCTTTCTGGATATTTCTCATGCAATAAGGACAATATCAGTCGTATTGTGTGTCCCGTGAATTTTGTTGAAACCACCTATTGACAAGTTCATACTCTTCAATTGCAGGCCAAAAAAAATCGCTTATAATACGGCCATAGCACTCTGAATTGAAATTCGGATTATCAGCCACACTTTCACTAACAGAAGCGGTATTTTCGGCAGTGCGTGCGTTGGATGATGCACAGATCTGTCCACATCTGTAACGCTGCCAGTTTCTTCCAATTTATTTATAACTTTGCCAATTCATTGCACAGTAGTTCGTAATGCACGAAAAGTGCCCACGTTTGTATCAGCACTTTTAAATAAAGTAAGTTTTAACTATTTTTACGCGTTCTACAGTTGTTAAATGATGAATATTCGAAAGTGGCCCTTCAGATGACAGGTATTTGCAGGCCGGCAGTTTTGAGACCACTAAATGCATAACCCTGTATAAGTATCCAATTGGTATGATATTATGAAGGCAACGTATAGAAAATCCAAAGGATGTTAATTTTTATATTTGTGGTAATCAAGTTACGTTCTGAAAGAAATTGCCCCAAAAAGAATAGAATCCGTATGCGATGTTGCCAATTTACGGTTTCTTTATGTTCATGGACCAGTTTTAGAGCTGGTAGTGCAAACCATCCTTCTTCTTATAACACCTGAACAGTTTCCAGAGAGGGCAGGCTGATGTTAAAATGGAACAAAAGCAGCTATGTGTGAAGAATTAAAACGTCCATATATGTCAATAAGTATGAAATATAACACTGTTCAAACGTCCGCCATGGATTCGCACGACAGCGCGGATACGGAGGATGCAGTTTTCAATGACTTAGCCGAATAGATCCGACTGAATTTTGAACGATGGCCTGGATTATGCTGACTCTGAGGTCATCTGTCGATTGCGGCTTATTGGCATAGACCTGGTACTTCAGAAATACTCCCCCATGACAGGCGAGATCTTAATTGACGAGTTCACGTGACCTCAGTGGAAGACAGCCATACACTCAAAGTGTTCATGCGGTATGTCCCTTGGGGCATGCGCTATGTTGCGCCTTGTCGGAAAAGATGATTTGGTTTGGGATTCCCCTCCAGACGATTTGAAGCCTTGTCAGCAAACAAATGCCGTTATCTATAGTTGTTTACGCTGAGCTCCTGGATCTTGTACGCATGCAGGCCCAAGACACGACTGAAAATTCACCAATTTGAGGTCGGTGAATGTCCGAGTTCTTATGACCGACAGGCATCCGTCTGCCTCGGATATTATTGGCTGATTATTTACCGAATCGGTCGTTTCAAATTTTCCCATCAAACACTAGAGAATCGGGTTTGAAGGGCTACTGCATTTGTCGTAAAATGGCGCATCGAGGCCCATGTTTGTGCCGATGAACACTTATTTCGACATACTAATTTGGAATCTGTGATTGAATATTAAACAACAGATTTGGTAGAAGAGATCCGTTTGAAAACAAATGCTCATTTGAGATTGCATGGAGCACGGACAGTGCAACTAACGAATGTTGCTACAGTCGGAAACTCAAAAAAACATTTTTTGATTGGTACTAATTAACTTTTCTTCAATCATTTGCAAAATAGTATGTTTTTATTAATAATTAATATGTTTTATTAATTATTGGGATGAGCTAATGGTAGAATTTTATGCGAAAAGTTGCATCACCTTCTTCAAACCACACAGAGTTGAAGAGATACTGGAAAGATAAGCTCTTTCAACATTATTAAGTACAATAAGATTTCAATTGTTTGGCTATCTTCTGATCTAGATATGAGATATCAGATTATAAGATCAGGCATAAGTGTGATCAATGGAGTTAGTGCTAATATGGGGTGACGCACGAATCGTGCTACTGTCAACTGTCAATGGGGGACCGCTATTTAAAGGTGTCGAACCAGTTTTGTTTCATCCAAAACTGCGCCGAAGACGGCATTTGGTTACAACAAGATGGAGCAACTGCACACACAGCCACACCAGTTATGGCGGAAATATGACGAAAATTTCGAAAAACAATGAATATTCAGAAACTCCACTTTCCGCTGGCCCCCCAGATCACCTGACCTGACTCCACAGGATTTCTTTTATGGGGTTATGTCAAGCAAGAGTTGTACAAACCGAAACTAAAGAATTTGACTGAATTGAAGCTGTCCATTAAAACAATAACTGAGGTGATCCCGACTTTAACCCTTCAGGCCGCTTGAATGAGCGTGGAGGTCATTTACGGTCTACCATGTTCAAAAGCAATTAGTTTATATAAAATCAAATTGAAATTTCTATACAATAAAAAATAAATAAATGAAATACATTGATTAAAAAACAGTTATCTGAATTTCTGGTAATTTTTGGCAATTGGTGTGCCACCCTGTACAAACTGCGATCATCAAGTCGTAGCAGCAAAGCACTAGACGTACGTAGCCAAATTCAAAGAAAGCTAGACGTCGCAAAGTTGCATACCCACGCGGTAGACGCGACCTACCCCAACTAACTCTCTCAATTACTACGACACAACACCGGCGATCCTTACACAACTTATTGCTAATTACCAAAGTCAAGTTTGACCGCTCGCGGCGGTCCCAAACTTCGAGGGCGGTCCCAAAACTAGCGGAGCTGACATGTAGATGGTGACAGCAATTTACAAAATGAAAATTAGCAACCTTACAAAATACATGTTTTATGTTTCAAGGCGCCACGTTGTTTAGTATTTTCATTTGAGGTATCAAAACTAAACGATCGCAGTAAATGTACAAACATGAAGAAAATTGCTCACCGTTATGTAATTCAATATTTTCAAAGGTCTCAGTCCAGTCAATATTAAAGTCAAGCTAGATTCTACTCTGGGGAAGTCTGCTTCTTCGTTTACGACTGTAAAATATTGAGCAGTAGAGTTTAAACGAGACCGTGCGAACTGCTGAGGCGAACACCGTAGTGGTCAACCAATTAAGATATCCACGTCCGACACGGTTAAAAAAATTCAAGGCTGATAGTGCGTGAGATAGCTGCTGTGATAGGCATTTCAAAAAGTGATATACATAGTATATTGGCCGAAGATTTGAAGATGAGAAAGCTGTTGTCGCGCTTCCTTTCAACAGAGCAAAAACAAGCGCCATGCAGATGTTTCAGTAGAATGTTTGGCGATGTTTCAGTAAAATAAATAAGTCATAGGTTCCCCACTTCACATCTAAGACAAAGGAACAGTCAAAGCAGTGGACTGGAATGGGAAATCGTGTACAAAGAAGGTTCCATCTCCAGGCAAGGTCATGTTTTTGGGATGCATATAGGATTATTTTTGTTGATTATGTTTAGAAAGGAAAAATTGTCAACGGCTAGATTGCAGTGTTTGGGTGAGGAAATTATAAAAAAACGCATTTGGCGAAAAAGGAAGTGTTGTTTCATCAAGACAATGCTCTAGTTCACACATCCACTATTGCGATGCTCAAAATGTATGAATTGAATTTTAAATTACTTCATCACTTACCTTATTCGCCAGTTTTAGCTCCCTCGGGCTATTTTCTATTACCAAGCTTGAAAAAATGGCTCAGTAGTAAACGATTTGTCAACACTGAAGAGGCAGAATCTGGGGTTTATGACTATTTTAAGGAGTTTGACAGTTCTTACCATAAACAGAAAGTAGAAGGTATTGAATGTCGTTGGAAAAAGTGTATCGAGCAGCAAGAAAAAGATAGTACAAGCTCGAGACCAGCCAAAAATTATTTGAAACTAAAGCTGAGCTTGACATCGCAGCGAAGTAGATATGCCTTTGTAGGATGGCACTGATCGGCCCGAAATCTTCAGTGGGGATAACAAAATATTTGGTTGAGAGATTTTTTTGCAAAAAATGAAGCATTCTTCTTATATCTTCAAGATACTTATAGAAATCCTAATGGGAAAAGTTGCTGTGCATGTTGTTGATTATACGGAAACCTTCGATATGTTAATGCAGAAGTAGTGTGGTTCCTGGTTCAAAATTTTGTCATTTTGTGCTATTAAAATATTTACATATTATGTAATTTGTGTGAGCCCAGGAAAAAACCAGTTACTCTGATGAGTATCGAATATACATGCACTCTACCAACTTAAGCCTTGAACACAAATTTGAAAACAAGTGTTTTCTCAGCTGATACGAGAAGCATGATATTAGAATCATGAATGGGAAAAAGGAACTTATGAAATTTTAGACAAACATGTTTTCCTGAATTATTTAATCGTGTAAAAATACTAAACTAGGACCATATTATATTTAATTACTGTATCTATAACAGGTTTCCAGTTACAGTGTCATTTTTGAAACTAATAATAATAATAAACTACCGCGCAGAGCCATAATATTGTTTCTTATCAGCTCAGCAACCGGCGAATACATCGCAAACATGCTTATCCGGTTCGACATGGAATAACTCATATACAAATCTTGCATCTAATGCACGCTCTATGTCTGCCATTGGTTTCCACCGATAACGCTTTTGTTTATGATGCTGTTGCTAAATTTATGAACTGACACAATTCGCATATCCAATTTCCGCCTACGCTCATGACGAAAGGTACTCGGAACCACACAGCACTCATTAACCATACTCTGGCCCCAGAGATACGGTGGTACCTTCTTCGACTATGGGTTAAATCAACTAACAATTGTCGAATGTACAACAATAAATCTGTCAACCATAAATAGCGTCACATTGACAGTTCGTTTTTATTACACATTGAAAGCACAACCGAGACAGAGAGGCAGACAATAATGCGAGTACTCAATGCGACAAATATGAACTTTCGGACTTTTTTTGTAAGCTGTTAAATGTCAGGGGTTTTTGTTCAATTGACAAATAAATCATAACTTTTTATAACTGTCTGGCTTGCTCGTAAGCTGGCTAACTGTCTACTGTCGCTCTGTTAACTCTAATATGAGTTCGATTTTCAACAGTCGACATCCGTGTGAAATGAGCGCGAATAAATGACTCAAAGGATGACGGCAATAGGCGATAGGTAGGTGTCACTTTTTTCCCTGTTTATTCAAATGAAATGTTGTTAATAAATTGCGTCCCCAGATGTCGCCGGTAAATTTGCGGCTCTTGTTGTTGCTGTGTTAGATTCATTGCTCACATGATAATTTGCTATAATCTGTGATGCAAATTGAAGGGGGTTATGGGGAAGTGGGGGGACCTTTTAATCGTTACTATTATTGCAGCTATTACGAATATTGTTGTTATTATTGTCATTACTATTATTATGATTATTATCATTATTGTCGCCGACCGTTATTTGTAGGCAATTGTTATATTTTGGTGGCCTGTTTTGGTTGGATAATTATTTATAATTATTTGCCAAAACAAACGCTAATAACAAAACACAGAAACCGTTATTGATTCTAAGCAAATTGTTATTGTATTATTACTATAATAGTAATAATAATAACTGTAATTAAATGTTGTACTAAAAGGGGAATTTTAAAGCGTAGTTGTCTACATATTTTTACAGAAGGAGAGAGGGAGATAGACAATTATTTTAGATAGATGGGGTTGAAAGAAAATTAATTGCACATTAATCACATTATTTCCATCAACAGAAACAAATCATGACACAGACACGCCATACTAACAGAGGTCGAATTTTTATGAAGAATAATAACAACAGACATCATCAAGAGAACGAAGTTACTATGAATTTTTTTAACTATTAATTAAATCTATGTTAATTTGGATAGTGAAAGAGTGAGGTCCATTATTGCAACTACTAGACATCTACATTAAATTCATTTGCTTTTTTTACAATAAAATTTTACAATAAAACATCTAGGGTAGCAACTGGGTAGCTAGCGAGTTGTAGAAACGCAATAGTGACTGGTGGCACTGTTATGGCCAACAGCGCGATATCTTAGAAGAGATACAAATATTGCCTATAAATACGATCTATACACGAAAAATAGCCAACCAAACAGTGAACCATTTTTTGTTCCATTATCTATAATTTTGTTCAATTATTTAGCCCTTCATTTTATAATGTTTTCCAAATTTGTAACGAATTTCGAATATGGTCGCTCCTTTTTCAAATACAGAATGAAATTGTGACTCAGATCGTTGATAAGTTAGGCTACTTAAAGAGATTGTCGAAAATTCGGTTTGACATTAACTTGGCACCAATGCCCTCTCCAGTGACGTGGAGTTTGATCGCTATCTGACATTTAGTTTGTTAGAGTGCTCGATTTTGTCAGTTGATCTCAACTGTGTTTTACGATTTTTACAATGGATAAAAATATCGAACAAAGAGTTTGTTTTAAATTTTGTATTGTAAATGGAATTTCCTGAGCCGAATCAATGAAAATATTACAGGAGGCTTACGATCAATTGACTTTATCGAAAACAAGTGCTTATGGCAAATGCATTGCATTATTTATGCGCCTCGCAAACAAACTAAACATGCCTTATGGATAAAACCGTCAACATATCTTCGAGACAAGTGCACCAACATAAAAAAATTTTAATAATCGAAAGTCGAATGTACGTAGCCCGCGAAATTTGAAATTTCACCTTATTTTTTTGTAAACATATCTCGTATGATGGAAGATTTGCCTCATTTTCATCGGCCATCAACGTTTTTAACAAAAGTAAACATCGATAAAGTGCAGGAAAAGGTGACTGAAAATCGTCATTTAAGTTTGAGACAGATAGCCGCTGAACTTTCTGTGCACCACGAATAATCGTAGCATTTTATATCATTGTCAATCCCGTAAAAGTCGCTAAAATATGCTTCAACGAGTCAATTCCGACCCCACTTTCACAAAAGGACATGCAAACCAGTCAACAAGCTTCTTAATGACATGGTTCCATTGAACTAAAACCGAAGAAAAATTGTTAAACTCAATCAAAAGTCAAGATTATTGTCTTTGATCATAACGAGGTTGTGCACAGTGAATTCCTGTTAAAAATTATTTTTATTATTATTTTTATTATTTTATTATTAAATTAGTTAATTTTATTATTAATTAATTAATTATTAAAAATAAATAAAGAATATTATTTATATATTATGCGGTGTTTAAGAGAGCAATACATCGAAATAGACCGGATTTGTGAAAAGAAAGCTCATGGATTTTTGAGCACGATAGCGCACCGTCCCACAAAGCAATCATTGTCAATGAATTTCTGACCAAAAACTCAGCAAATATCATCTAACAATCAGCATATTTACCTAATATGGCTATGGCAGACTTTTTCCCCTTCCATTCCGAGGTAACCGTTTTTATTCAATAGAAAATATAAAAGAGAATTCACGGCAAGAACTGGAGAAGTCTTTCCCGGTATTACTCGGTGGCATAAGTATAGGTATATTATTTCGGAAGGTGTCTACTTTGAAGGTGATACAAAAAATTTGAATGAATAAAAAATACATTGTTTTTTTTTTGACCAATTCGCGGTACTTTTTTGGCAGAATGTACAGGGTGTCCGTTGGGAAGGTATACCACTTTGTTTTGCCGCCATTTTGGTAAACATTAGTCTTAGCAGTTCATATTTGGCAGTCGTGAAGTAGAGACGTGGCAAATCTATTATGGAAAAATATTCGATAAACCAACGTGTTTTAATCGTTAAAACATTTTATCAAAATCAATCATCGATTACTGTGACGATGAGAAAGTTGCGTGAAATTATTGGGAGAAACAACGGGCCAACAAGACGCACTATTTATCGTGTACTGGATGATTTCGAATAAAGAGGGTCTGTAGCTGATAGGGCCAAGCATGGACCACAACGTACTGCAAGATCGGCTGAAAATGTTACTGCTGCCCCAGAAAGTGTTCAAAACAATCCATCAACCTCAATTCGACACCGTGCTCAGGAGCTTGGTCTTCAAAGAACTACTTTGACCACAATTTTGTTAGGATGTTACAGCTCGCTCATGACAACCCCGATGAAAAAATCATAATGAGTGACGAGGCACATTTTCATTTGAATGGTGGATATGTGAATCAACAGAATAGTCGGTTCTGGGCAATGGCAAACCCTCAAATTATTCATCAGTCCCCTTTGTATCCATTAAAACTGGCAGTTTCTGGTGTGCAATTTGGTTAGGAGGAATCATTGGACCTTATTTCTTTGAAACTGAAGCGATATCGTGATGTGATTGAAAACTTTTTAACGCCACAACTGCGTGCTTTGGACTTGATTAACATGTGGTATCAACAAGACGGTGTCACATCGCATACAGCCAGGATTACAATGGAATTACTGCGAGACCTCTTTCCACAACAAGTTATTTCAAGAAATGGTGATGTTGATTGGCCTCCATGGACGCCTAATTTGACTGTTCCGGACTTTTTTAGTGGGGATATGTGAAAAGCAAGGTTTATGCAAACCAACCAGAAACGCTTGGGCAACTCAAATAAAATGTTCGTGATGAAATTAATGCAATGCCGCGTGAAATGTGTGAGAATGTATTGAAAAATGTGCTCAAAAGGGGTCGCATTTGTGAGGCTAACAGAAGCGGACATTTATCTGATATTGTATTCCATAAATAAATGCCGACATTAAATAAAACATATAGAAGAGTCATTCTCTTTCATTTGATTAAAAATTATGAACAAATAAAGTAGTTACCGTTCCGACGAACATCCTGTAAATGCCACAAGGTATTGAAGAGATTTCAATAACAAAAGACATGGTGCGTCTATTAATAAGATAGGTTTATTGAAATCGAAATTCGAATTCAATAGGTTATTTTCAAATTTATGGTTCGACTATTAACGTACGAGGGATGGCGCACCAGGCGATTCAATAAATGAAGTTTGTATACGAAATGCAGGTAGCTCTGTAAAGGAACGTAATGTTTCATTTCACCTTAAGTATAACTTTTCATAAAGTATTTAATTTGATTCAAAATTTGGAAAAAATGAAGAATACAAAAATTTTCAATTTATTTAAAAAAGAGAGTAGAGGCGGTGACTCCTGAAAGATTGTTATTTTTATGGCGCTTTTTTAATTGTTGGAGGTATTCAGACAAAATTATAAAAATCTGCACCTTTATTATACATTTTGCCTGAAATTTATTCGGTTTGTAATGTATCCCCAAAATTTCGAAATACTTTTTCACTAATGCAAATAATATGTGCAGCATTTTAATGAATAGTAGTTGTAAATAATAGTAGTTGTTAGAGATTCATAAAATTTTTTGTACAATAAAATTTCAATGAATTTTTTGAAACTTTTTCCATGTCAATAATATTTTATGAAGCTTTTTTTTATACGTATTTTTCATTGCTGTCGATACAAAATCACGTGAAATCTTCAAATAATCTGTATTCGTGGATGTTAAAACCCTAATGTTTCATTCTAGAATCGTTACAATTTTATTCAAATGCAAAGTTAAATCTAACAATAATTAGCTGTTAAACATCCCTGCATCAAATAAAATAATACCGGGTGCCAAAAAATGTTGTTCATTTTATGCCAAGTATATGGCTCGTTTCATAATAATGGTATAAATTAAAACATGAATAGTCCTTTTGCCATTCTCAAGGAGAAATGGGTTAAAGCCAAATAATACGGTTCATGGTTATCACTAATAAACGCTTTCCACCATATTTTATATCAACTTGCAGTCGCTGGTTAACCCCAGCTATTAGAAAAGAGCACAAAACGCTTAGGTACTAAGCCTTACAAATAATCCTTGGCTCTTCCACCATTGAGGTTTTATTTCGTAAAAAATGTAACTTAATAAAGTTTTGCTTAATAAACAGCCCGAATTTACAATTTTACATTTCACTTGGCACATACGATGTGATGTTGCACAATATTTATGTGCATACTTGTACATAGTACAAGTACTATGTACTCGTATATATGCATATGTAATTGATAATGGCGTTTTTCACTTTTTTCCGAATTTCGTATGTACATTTTATGAAAACGAAACATGCCACTATGTACTTTTTTGGCAATCCATTGTAAGCGTAATAATAAAATATAAAAAAAATCTGAAATATTGCCAATTAAATTCGGATCAAAATGCAAAAGGTAATTCACAGCAACAGCAAAAAATGCACACAAATTGTGTTAAATAAAATTGTTCAAGTAAATGCTATTAAGCGAATAAAATATTTGGGCCACAATAGTCGACTTCAGTTCATATTGCCAAAATGACGGTAAGAGTTCAAAACAATCATAAAATAGTTCTTCATGATCTTGGAATCGAGATAATGCCTAAAGAAGTGCCAAAAGAATGTCAAAGTTTTCTGAAAGCCAGTATAGAGGCTCACTCACTCACTCAACTTCTCTCTGAAGTGTGCGAGGAGCCGGAATGAGCGTGGAAGGGAATCAAAATTATAACTTCATGAACTTAATTATTATAATTTACCTTTTGTTTGGATTTCATACAGAAACATTGGATTTATGACAAATTGGCTAATTCAAGGAACAGTAAAAAGAAATCCATTATTTTTGCTCTATTTAGCATAATTAGAATGATCCAATTTAGATGAAATATGCATCGTTTTGTTTGATAACTTGTTGCAATTATGAAAGTTATTCCATTACGCCTCTATTATAGAAACTATCGTCCCTATTGCCAAGAAACTGAGACGGTCAATTTTTACAAGCTTTTTTTGAGGTGATTTTTTCACCAGCTAATTCGCCATAGACAACACCAGGTGATAACCACTTGGTGCCAGGTCCGGACTAATAGATGATGCATAACAACATTCCAATCAGGCAAGTCACTATCGATCTGTGTGTGACCTGGCGTTGTCCTGATGGAAGACATTTATTATTCTGTTAGTCAAAGCTGGCTGGTATGGGACGATTGATTTCTTCAGACGGTCCAATTGTTGACAGTACAGATTCGAATTAATAATTTAGCCATGGAAGAGCAGCTCGTAGTATGGCGAGAATTCCTTGCCAATCTCATCCTGGCTGGCCACCGTTTGCGCCAGCTTACCGTAATTCGATTACGACCATTTTTGCTTGACGTTATCGTAAGTGATCTACTTTTCAGCACCAGTGTCGCTTCAGAAATTAACCGATTTTGTTGCTATTCAGTAGGGATTCGCAAGTGAAAGTTCGGTCGATGAGGTTTTTTTTTGCATTGACTCGTGTAGCCTCTATATATGTACATCGAGCTTCTTTTTGTATCCAGCCATATTCAAGTGATGCCAAACGGGTTTTTGTGCAATGTTTAGGTTGTGAGGTTTAGCTCCTTCCGACAATTGGCCTTCTAGACATTTGAGTATCTTTGTTATAAAAAAGCAGAATCGACGAAATCAAAATTGTGCACGGTGGACTGTCAAGACCACAAATAATTTTCATATATTTTAGCCGCTTAGCTTGCGTTTCCAACCGTATGAAGGTGGAATTGTAAATCATGGCATATTTCACTTTGATTAAGGCGCTCAAACAATACTGAGTCCGACAATCGCAATACTGTTTGTGATTCATGATTTCATCGAATGTGATCGAAAGTGTTGAACAAATAATTGATAAGTGACAATTTATAATATTTAAACCTGCTGACTCTTCTAGGAAATTTGGCTGAGAAAGGAAGATTTTTGATACAACGATTTGCTGATAAAAATAATCGTTTTCGTCAACATCCTCTGCTGTGGGCTGCTGCCATGTTTGGCAATTGATCTTCATACAACTTTCCATTGTCACAAAAAAGCCAAAAAGAAAAATGAGCCGTTATCGTTAATTATAGAGCAATACAATGACAAGGAATACAAAATTTCGGGAAATCAATCAGTTTGAAAGGTCCCAGAATGGGTGATTTGAAAATAGCTCATTTTCAATGTCACACTATGTTGCTGTATGAATAGATATCTGTCTTCATTCTAAAAATATTTAGTAGACAAATAGATTGCATTTGAAAGAGCTAAACTGCAAATTCTAATCTTTTCATACATGCAGTAAGATTGCAGTTTCGTATCTCGTTTTTTCTTCCCACATATCGTCCATTTGAAGATGAATGCAGGTCTAGGTTTGGAAAGTCGTTAAAAAGATTTTAGCCTTCGTTGCTACCTAACTTGTTTTTCCTGTCAGTATAATAGTCTACAAGACGGCTTTCACCACAACTTTTGAATGGCTTGGTGTTTTTACGCTTCCGCAAAAACAAACCACATGTTGATCAAAATTTTTAAATTTTCATGATCTCATTTTAATAATAATTTATTTATTAACCATATTTCTGTTTGTTGCATTTTTTTTTAATAAAATTAGTTGTTCTGTTAAATAAATCATTAAGTTTAACTGAATACAAGGGCGGGCCCAAAACTAGCCGTATAGTACCAGTAGTTTCGAAGAAGTTATTTTGGTGAAAAGTGGCAACCTTATAAAACATATGTTTTAAGTTTCAAAGTGCCCCGTTGTGAATTATTTGTATTTGAGAAATCAAAAGTAAACGATTTCAGTGAATTTGTAAACATGGAAAAAATTGATGTTAAGCGATGTTTCACCGCAATAAAGTCGAATTTTTGTATCGGTTTATAACCATGGATGAGACATGGGTCCACCACTTCACACCTGAGGCAAAGAAATAGTCAAGGCAGTGCACTGAAATGGGAGAATCGTTTCCAATGAAGACAAAGACGGTTCCATTTCCAGGCAAGGTCGTGACACCTGTTTTTTGGGGTGCGGATGGGATTATGTTTATTGATTATATTCAGAAAGGAAAACCCATCAACGGCAAGTATTATGATAATTTATTGCAGAGTTTAGGTAATGAAATTATGAAAAAGGGTTACCTTTGGCGAAAAAGAAAGCGTTGTCCAGTCCACACATCCGTCATGGCAGTGGCCAAAATTATTGAATTAAAGTTCACTCGGACTATTTGCTATTTCCAAACTTGAAAAAATGGTTCGGTGGTAAAAGATTTGCCAACAATAAAGAGGTAAAGTCTGCGGTTGATGGCTATTTTAAAAGGTTTGACAGTCCTTACTATAAACAGGGTAGAGAAACGGTTAAATATTGCTGGAAAAAGCGTATCGAGCTAAAAGGAAATAGGGAGAAAATGTTTCCGAACTTTTTTGTGTCGTCTTTGTTAGGTCGGCTGGTTTTGGGCTACCGAACTTCAATGAATTATGATACTTTAGGCTGGCCGTAAAAAAAACACAATTTTGATAAAAAATTGGCAAAGTTTAGTCCAACCTGATGCTACCGATCCATGTCTTCGTAATAAAATTAAGAGAAATACAATTTATAGAAAAGAGGATTCCATACGATTCATACGATGACAAAAATGTCTCCTGCTTCACCATACATTTTTCCACGTTGGGCAGTGCCATTTATGAATTCACTTCATAGCGCATCTCCGTTACACCCAATAAGATTATTGAGAGAGTCTATCTTCAAAGGACCTACTACCAACAGTGACTGATGTCATCAACACTTGTAAATTGCAATTTGATACTCATTAGTGATGCCAGCAACTAAAGAAAGCATCAATTCAGAGAAGTCATGAGCTCTGGATATTTCTTTTAAGCATTATGCTGAAGGCCATATAAAAATTTCAATAAGATTTTTCTTAATTAAACATAATTATCGAATATAAATTAACACATTTTTCCACAACTGCAGCCTATTAAAGTTTTATTTGAAAGGTAATGAATTCCTTCTGTAACACATCTTTTCAATCATGACTGTTTGCAAATGGTAAAATTTTTTCTGTCATTTACCGTATCTACCATAGAACGAATTAAAATACACATACACACACACACATATCACTCGTATATATACCTATAAATGTAAACGTTTACTTTAATTTAACAACAATTTTTATTGAAATTCATACATCGTCCAAGTGTGTGCAAATTAATTTGCCATCTCACATTCTGTTGCATCAGTTGCATCAACAAACACATTCAATTCTCTCGAGCTGTCAATCCAACAATCACTTAAATTCACTTAAAGTTTGTTGGCGTTTTATTTTTCATTTCGCTTCTCCTCTGTGTTCATCTTCATTTTCATTAAATTCTTTGTTGCTGTCAGCACCACTTGTAAGTGCACTTAATTCTTCCCCACCTCGGCCTCTTAAATGAACTGACCACATAGTTGGGCAATGGCACCTCTGTAGTGCCCTACCACTACCTCACCACCTCTTGTAATGATGGGTCAATGTATTCATATCACATTTCATCATCATCATCATCATCATCATCATTTCATCGCATCATATTCGCAGGCTCCATCTCAACCCCTCGTCCAATTTATGACTATCGCTCTATCGCTCTTTACTTCTCTTGGGGTTGATTACATACAGAAGACAATGATTTTGTTTCGTTTTTTTCTTTTTTTGTAAAAGTACTCGTATGTGGCAAATGTGTAGTTGGGATAGGAATGGCATAAGAAATTTTATTAAAGTGCTACCGAACTTTAGAGAGTACTTTTGAATAGAATGTATGCTTTATAAGGGAAACAGTTTCCATGATAAAAGGCGCTCAATTTGCGTTGGACATTTTGAGTTGCTGCCCGACAAAATGTATATTTTGGGAGAAAAAACTGTGTTTTTCCACAGGAATTTGTTCTTTAAATTGGCCATATTTCTTTTCAGAATTTGCTTGCGTTGAAAATGTTGATTTTGTCCCTTGGACTATTTTTATCGAGGCCATCATCCATCATTCAGTGCGGTCAGGTCTTTTTTTTTTATAGAAAAATACAATCATTTTTTGCACACAGAAGAATCGCATATGCTTTTGAAATAGTTGATTTATAATTTCTGAAGGGCATTGAAACTCTATGGAAAATCTGCGATACAAAAGGTAAATTTTTGCTATTTTTTCTTGAAAAATTAACACTCTTCAAAAATAGGCTCTTACAAATATTGTTTTTCTTTAAGTTATCAATTTTTCTTTTCTTTTCTGTTTGCATTAGGAATACCGAAACTGTTCTGTGATCTACTTTAATATGTAGTCATTTAGAAAAAGGTGATCAAGATAAATACATTTCAACGGATGAAGAATATTCTACCAGACAGTAGAATTTGTTTGGGTAGTTAATTAACACTTTGTAAGGGAACAGTTTTCTTGATAGAACACATTGAACATTAAAAAATATAAACTTCTTCCAAAGGAAAAATTACAATTTTCCATAGAAATTGTGTGCGTAGAAAGTGTTGTATCTGTCCCCTTCAATCGAGCCTGTTAGTAGCGGTTTAGAAGAACTATTTTCTACATAAAGAAATGACCAATAATAGAAAGAAATGTTTTACACATTACAATTGATTACCCTACATATTTTTCCATAAATTGCAGACGTTTTTTCAACCAATTTCTGGCGCAGAAAATGTCGAATCTCTCTTGTGGAATATTTGAATATCTTTTGTGGAATATTTGAATCGACGCCGTAATCGACGTTTAGAATGATAGTTTCCAATAGGAAAAAATTTCACTTTCAAAAGAGAAATATCATATTTCTATCAATAAATCATTTCTTTGCAAAAAGATGAATCTCCTCCCGGAGAAATATAAAATATAGATAGTATATCGATCAGAGTAGATGTCTATGAACACAAAAGCGCTTTTAATTAAAAAAGGCAAAAACCACTTTAGGTGTCAAAGCTCTGTTGATAAATTTATAAATTTAACAGAACGCCATTAATGCGGCAGTTTAGACTTTTTATTCACTAGACACATAAAAAATCTTCGTCGATCAAGCTTCTGTCGTTTGATTTTTTCTAAATTTCCCCCTTTTATTCTGCACTGCATTTAGAACAAAATTCCAAGGGCACCATTTCCTTCCCTATTCGTTGCACCAAATCTTGACAGAGTTTCAAAAGCTTGGTCTTTCCAACGCATGTTTAGCAGCCTTTCTCTATACCGTCTGCCTAGTTCATTCTCAAAGGACATTCATGATGGAGCGTTTTAACCCATTCGCACGATATCACTCAGTCAACGTAATCGCTGTACGGTAATATGCTTGACCACATTTTTGATGAAAATTTTTCCTCTTGTAGTTTTTGTGTCATAACCCAGGATACTGTGGTCTATAACAATACAGGTATGATTACTGTCTGAAACCGTTGATATGTTCGTCGAGAGAGCTTTGATATTAAGTCGTTTGGAAAGCTTGCTTGCAGGCAATGTCGTTCTCCTAAATTCGATATTGACCCTACTAGTTCTGTTAAAATCGGAGCTGAGGCAGGTGAATTTACCCACTGATCCAAAGTTATAGTCGTTAACGTCCACGTAGCTTCACGCAGCTTCGTCGGAAAAATAACTTGATTTTATATTATAAACGATAGAATCTTATAAACGTAACTTAAAGTTTTACTGCAGTTTTACTACTTAAAGTTTTATTATACTTTCATTATGTATTACAGCAGCTTTCCTCTTAATCAATTTCAGAAGGATGTTGAAGAGATCGCCGTCGTCCTATCTAAAGCCTCCTTTGGGGGAAAATGGTTCACTGACTTTTTTGCCTATCTTTCGTGTAAAATTTGGTGCAGTCTTCAAACTCTGTCCTGGCTTCATCATTTTTATCGCCATATCGGACTATCAAAGGCAGTTTTATGGGGATAGAAAGGAGATAAGTGTCGATTTTTTTGACCTTTTACAATACTTTTGTCAGTGTAAATATTTAATCAAGAGTAGATTTACTAGATCTAAAGTCCGGCTATGAAGGCTTAGTGACATCGTATAGTCGTTCACATATCACGCCTGACAGAATTTAACAAACGATCAAAAAGAATATAAAAATAGAATATTTTTTAATTTAGAACATAATGCGTTCAAATACCTGCCATTGGGTACCATTTATTGAGTAAAATTGTGTTTAAGGCCTGATGCATACCCATTATGAGATCATCGCCAACGGCCTTAAGTAGCTCTGACGACAGATCATCAGCACACGCTGTTTGCTATTCTCCGCGCTATCCAGATTAACGATAGCGCTCCTTGTTGATTTGTAGTGGAAAATGTACGCCGTCTTCAATAACTGGATTGATTTTTTCACTTGTGCTGCCATCTAGAACCAGCAACATACAGAAATGTTTCTTCCATAATTGCAGTATATTTTGCGTATCTGCGACTAGATTTTTATCGTTGCCTTACAGGAGAGAGTCCTATAACAAAGCTTTTCCTTTTTACTCCGATATCTCTCTCTCTCCTGGTCATAGGCACAACTATGTGTTCATTTCTTTTCCACGATCGGCCAAAAGAAAGCTTACCTCTTTTTTTCTCGTTATAGCGTTCCATATTGCCAAGCATATTTGGCGTTGCCACAAGTTGCTATGGTCACGACTGCTATAAACTCACCATGCCATTCGGAGGCAGTCACCACAAGTGAGTTAGAGGAACCTTTTTCGTAAGGACTCGAAACAGTTGATGTACATGTACAGCATTTGAGCTGCTCCGATTCTCCTAGTGTGCAGGTACGAAGTCTAATTGATACGGGTTTCGCCGCTCATATTTATCGCTGGCCACGAGGTGAATTTCGGTGTTATGTTGTAAAAGTGAAAGTTGCGTACAGCTATGCGATAGGATTTCTAAATATATGGATAATATTATAATATTTCAAATCCAAACTTCACCGCGCGTATGTGTAATTTTGTCAATAATCATGCGCCTTATGGTCCTTCCTATTATGTTCCTCTCAAGTCATACTAAAAAAATTTTCTGAATTCATATTGGAGAAGAACCCACAAATTGTACCACTACACCAACTTCATCGTACCGATTTACAACATTTCTCGAACATTTGCTGCACGTAAATATCGTTGAACGGCAGATGTTAATGATGAGGTTTCTTTGCGAAATGCAGCAATGGCAGCAGCATCATCTGCAGAAACCATCACGCTCAGCATCCGCATCGCTTCATTGTATTGTGGTTGAAATTCTTTCAATCTGTGTTGTTTTGTTTTTTTTTTTTTGTTTTTGGTTTAAAACTTCATCTTTGCGAATTTTTCATTTATCGCGCTATTGCTGTAGAAGAATGTTGAATACTGCGAGATGGCGTTGGGTGATGAAGATCTTTTGTTTGGAATTTCATGGAGATGCATAACAAGATATTGATTCTACTGCTAGTGTGCGAGTGCTTGAAGATTTGCCTGCGTACAATCATCAGACAATATCGCCAACCAAGCGACCTCGAATTGTCCATTAACCACAAACAATCAAAAGCTTCGCCAGCTTGAAAATGGCGAATAATTTGTCAATTTAATAAGAGATGCATATTTTATATGAGTGAAATAATTTTCGTAATAATAGTGAAATGATATTCCACTCTATTTAAGTTTTATAAAATCAGGATTATGTTATTATCTATGAATTATATAATTATTGAGAAGAGTTCGGTCTATAGCAAGCGACATCTGCGCAGTTTGTTGTCGAACAACCAAAACTCGAAATCGGAGTTGGCATATTGGACAAAATTTATAAAAGCAAATAATTGTGAATATCTTCCTTCAGTAAAGAAGCATATAGACTTTCAGAAAGAACTTTTTCAAAATTGATTGTCTGGGTTTCGTAAACCTGATTTAGAAGCTGTTCACGGGTTTGAAATCTATGCCATGACTAAAAAAACAAGCTAATTCTGGGAGCATAAATAAGTACATTATGTGTTGTTCAAAATAATGTGCAATGCTAAGAACTATTTCCCCCATATTTCTGGCAACAAAAGAATACCCCATCGATAAGAAACTTCATCTTTTGAGGCTATCCAGGATTCGACTCAAACTTTACTTCCTTCAAATGTTCGACAGAGCAAGTGTCATCGATCGGAACAAGTAATAATCGGAAGAGGCAATGGCTTGTGTATACAGCTAGAGCGGTAGGATATCCCACTGAGAGTTTCTAAATAGGAATTAACCGACGGCGCAACATGTGGACGGGCAATATAATGCAATAGCATATTTTTGTCGTTTATTGAGTAGTATTGGACGCGTTTTTCTCTTAGTAATCGGCTAAATCTTAACAATGCTGCTCAGTAAAGAGCACCAGTAGTGGCTTCGATCGGATTGGGCAACTCATAATACACGATAGCAAGTTCATCTCATCAAATACACAACATGGAGTTTTTCCATGAGTATTCAGCCTGATTGTCGAAGTTGAAGTCTCGACGCTTAAAACAAGGAAAAAAATATGTGATGCTGACAAAAAATCGATAATATAGGGTTATCCATTTAGTTGTTTCAAAATCGCCGATCTGGCAAGGCTGCCAGCTGTTAAATACCTGTCATCTGTGCTATTACGTAGGTGTGTCATTTATTATGAATATGTATCGTTTAACAACCGAAGAGCGTATTAAAACTGTTAAAACTTAACGCTAAGTGGAGATTCAAACGTGGGTTTTCAAGCGAACAAAAAATTTTAGTGGTTACGTCAACAAGCAAAATTGTCGGATATGGGGCTCAGAGAACACAGAAATGGTTTTGGAAAAGCCATTGCATCCGGATCTGTAATTGTGCTGTATTTTTTCGAAAAATACCTCAAAAGGATCCATTGCTGAAACCAATCCAGAGGCGATCATTGTATTTTCTACATGACTGCAAGGTCCAAGAATTATAATGAAACATAAGTTTCATCGAAATCATAGCTTTATGTGTGTATTATTTAACTTGAAAACGAAAAATGGATAACCCTGTATAACACGGTTATGAAATAGAGCATTAGAAAGAAGCATGACATTTTTACATACGGAATGTATTCTAGACCTAAATATCTATACGATGATGTGTAATGTGACACCTAGTCTGATTTAAAATGCAACTGTCTATTTACAAATAACGTCGATAACTACTCCAAAGTTAAGGTTGTCAATGTTCAGACATCGTCAAATAAGAGTAGATTTATTCAGCGATACTTAAATTTGCCCACCTTAATCCCCAATTCCACTGTGGCTCATTCCTTCTCAACTCTTAAGAATGCTGGTGATTTACCAAGTCTAAAGTCAAATTGATCACCTCAAATCATAGAGCAGGACTTAGTCTTCCCCACACCACATCAGTATCGCACAACACATTCGGGGCATTTACAATCATTCAAGCGCTTTTGATTTCTGCAATTAAGGGATGCAGATAACCTCCCCTGATCAACCATGTATTTCGATTCTCTTTTTCAAACATTGGATATGCTCGGATCCGGTATTGGCCACGCATTTGTTTAAACAAATCGCCATTATCATCTCATGGCTACTGATCCGCTGTGCTGGCGGGGCATCGGTATCAACACCTATATCTATATCAAGCCTACGTGCAGCTGTTCTCGCATGAATTTGGCGCGATAGTAAGTACTATATGACATCGTCCTTGAATGGTGCTACATCTTCGCATGCGGTGGCCACAACGTTGCCATTTCTTCAATCATTGTTCGTAACTTTACGTTTGGTTCATCCCGCAGCGCCAGTTCTGCTTACCAAAAGAGGCCCACTGCCACATTATATCGCAATTTTCGACATATACAACTTGTTGGAATAAGTTTAAGCTGCTTTGAGGAACAAAGATCTGTGCCGTTTACTTAGTAGTGAAATGCTTCCCTTCAAGACATTATGTTAAGCATAATTTTGAATAAAGTATCCAAGCCGTTGGACCGGTGGTTTGTATACGCGACTATCGTTCGCGTGCTTGCGGGTTCAATAAGGCATACTGCGGTCATCTCGTTATGTTTGACAAACGGTTCGAGTAGTCGAATAATCGACAAGTCTTGTAAATGCTTCTTAAACTGTGACGTTCGGAATTGTCGGCAAACTATATTGAACTTACAAATATAATGCATGTAAGGTCATTGAACGTGAGAAGTTCTTCCATAACTCATTCGTGGGATGCAAGGGAATTTGTTCTTTTTTTTTGCCATGCCGGTGGAATTAAATATTAATTTCCAAATTACACAGGAAGACATTGGAGAGCAAGGCAATACCTTGAAGACCACACATCGGGTCTCTAAAAGAATGCTTTGAAAATGTTCCTAATTCTTAAATATTCTTAAATTTCATTTTACTTCGTCGTGGTGTGGTGAATTAAAATGAAATTTACCTTCATGCTGTGTGCAATTTTTATTTCTACCTCCAAAATTACCGGTTGGCAACATCAGATGCTGCTCTCCTAACACACATTAAAATGTGATTGAAATTGAAACTAGTATTGCATATAAGATCTTCTTTTTCAGCATTCACTGGATGACCTTCGATAGGACATCCAAAGAAGCATAATGAGGCTGATCCCATTTCGATGAGTGTGAAATATGCTGTAGTCGACGTTGGACTTTTAATCAAAGAACAACTTTTCGTCTTGTACTAATAATGCTTTTTTTTGTTAGACGCGTTGGCAAGTTCAAACAATTCGACACAAAGAATTGCCAAATACCTTCTATGTGCAGGACTTTACCATTTTCGCACAGGTTAGGTCTTTTTGTACTACTTCCGCATCCTAGCTACACTAATTGTCACACTTGACTATCATATTCGTCCTTGCGCTCTCTTTGCATTTCCAGAAAGTTGCCACATTTTTGGATATTCCAGGTGTTAGTCAATATTAGAGGTACTCCGATTTATCGTTTTTTAGAGTTTTCTTTGCAAATACAAGTATATAACTAATGGCGGACGACAGTCCCAACTATCAGCGGTTTTTCATTATCTGCACTTACTTGCACTGCAATTTGATACACTTAACGATACCTAACTTTCCCATATGAATGCGATTCTTGATTCAATTCTATGGATTGCCATTTATATGTGAAATACAAACAATCTGGCAATGTGACACATACAATACAAGATGTTTTTCTTCTAATATTAACAACATGTTGCTCAAAAGATAGATACAAGGAAGAAAAGTGTACATATCCGTCACTTTGTTTTTGAAATAACGAGTATTATCGATATCACAAACAAATCCGCTTACAACAGAAGACACTAACGCACAAAAACATATAAGGAATGCTATCCTTTCCACATATAACATGAAATTGAAGGGCAGCAAACAACAAAGCTGAAGGCAATTACATTCGAGACGAAGCGAAGGTTACATAAAATGCAATTAAAATTGCAATATATTGGCAGCTACATAAATTATAGACACTTTACGATAGTATGACCCTCAATCACTGAAGAAAATATAAGGAGAAATCAACCTGCTATCTTGAGATAGACAACTTTGATTTGGTTGCTCTCCGTCCTCCATGACCTACGCGAACGTGAATGCCACACATAATAAAAGAATTCGCAGACAACCTTACATGTGAGGGAAGTATAGTAACTACCTGTAAGGACGCAGGACTGGTAACAGTTGGACTTGACGAAAAACACATACTTTTCACATGGTTTTTTCTTGGGTCAATACGACGTATTCAAATCTGCAATATTTTCTGCGGACATATGGCAAATTAGATCATTCGCAATTCATAGAGGTAAATATTTCAACGAAGAAATGCTCTAGCGGGCTATTCAGATATCTTTGAAATTGTATTGCGTGCATAACAAAATGATTTTTGGTGCTCATTGTTATGAAGAACTTAACCTGCAAACTTTTCCTTGAAAGAAAGCCAGGTTTCACGGTATTGAAACTCTAGTAGTTTCTACTGAATTACCCAACGTAATAAAGCATTATCTAAAATCTATCCATGGTAGATTTGTTGGTTTATCTTTACGTGCTATTACGTACTTTACGTTCAATCAAAAAGGAATGGCGACCTTCCCCCGCGGCCCAAATCATCACTGATGAAGGCACTTGCTTTCGCAGAACAATTCCCTGATCTAAATTATCTTCTGATATGAAATCTAAAAATAGACAATCGTTTGGTTTTTTACGTATTGCTGTACGGTGCGCAGCATTTTCACATCAGAAAAAATGAAATTGTCCAGCACGCCACCATCGTTCAAGTGTTTTAACACATTTTGCCCTTGCTAGGCAAACGTTTTGTCCAGTGGTTAAATCTTGCGCTTTTTGCATTTTGTAGGGCTTTAATTAGTGTAGTTCGTTATTTAATATGCGCCCCATGCTACGCAAATTTTGTCAATTGAATTGCGTTTTAACGTGCATTAAGTTGAATTCTGGCCAGCACTTTTCGAACCATTTCTGTCTGTCACTGTTTTTGGATGTCCAACTACATCCTTGATACTCCTAGTAGGATTGTAATGGTCCGATACATAAACATTTTGTTACCATGTAAATATCGTACCTCATTAACAACGTCAGGTTACGATTTCCCAGTGAAATACTAAATGATCACACTGTTGTATTTGAATTCAATATCGATGACTTTTTTAAATGCTACGATGTCGGTCCCAAACCTAGCTGACCCAATAAAAAAGACACAAAAAAGTTGAGAACCATTTTCTTATTTTTCAACATAATCTCGTTTCAGCTCGATACACTTTTTCCAGCGATATTCAATGGCTTCTATACCCTGTTTACTTGTTAAAATAAGCATCAACCGCAGACTCCACCCCTTTATTGTTGGCAAATATTTTGCTACCAAGCCATTTTTCCAGGTTTGGAAATAGAAAATGGTCCGAGGGAGACACATCTGGTGAACAAGGTGCATGTTGTTCTGAAAATCTTCTGAAATATGGGGATAGTGGTTTTTCGTAGCACTTGTCAAGGGCTTTCAACCGGTATATATTTGAAATGCGGAGAATGCCCCATTTGGCCACAGTGGGACAAAATGTTGTTCTGAAATGTGGAACAGAAAATCTGAAATTACGGATTTCTGAAAATCAGCCGAAACGTGTGGGGTACAAATTCTGAAAGCGCTTTCAAGAGACTATTGCTGGGTATACGTTTCGTTGGCGGAGAATGCTCCACTTGGTCACAGTGGGACAAAACATATTTTCGTATTTGAGAATATATTTTCAAAATTTCACTGTTCTGAAAATCTTATGAAATATGGCAATAGTGGTTTCTAGTAGCACTTGTCACGGGCTTTCAACCAGTATATACTTGATCGGATATCAATGTTTCTGAATTTTATTGTGCACAGATCCATTATTATTAGTGTTTTTAGCTGTGCTCCAACGTTTAACATTTTAACAGAGCACTGTTATGTCGATAACAGAGGTGTTGTTGTCCAATGTAGTTTGCGTCTTTGCAAGTTAAATACGTATTTATCTTCACGCACATCTCGTCTCTATGGGCAACAAATTGGGGTAATCGGTTTTAACAATATTCTTTTGAGCCAATTGCTTATCAGCAAAATCATTTGCCGTAGCCAGAAACGAGTAGTAATCATTTGGTACCAGGTGCGGGCAATAATGTTATTGCAAGTGACCCACTTTTCATCATCAGTCAGCGCTACAGAAGTTTGTCGATTTTGTCGCTAATCGCTGCTGCGTTCACAGATAGAAATTAGGTGACGAAACATTATTTTTGGAAAACTCACGTGGCACCCATATATCGTCCATCGTTTGCAGTTTTATTATTCAAGTGGTTCCAAACGGTTTTTTCAGCAATGTTTCTATCGACATTTTCGGCAATTGTCCTTCCAGTTGGTAGTGAATCTTTGACATCAAAATTGCGGGAACGGAAGAGATGAAACCAAAAGTGCACAAGATTAGCTAGCCTGGCATGCATTTATTAAAGAAAAAACATTTTGCATATTTGCTCTTTGCTAGAGTTCATCCATCAACACAGAGTCCGGCAATCACGAAATTTTCTGAGCAGTTTTACGAGCTTGATATCTTAGCTTTGAAATGCCATCTGGCCGTAACCGATTGCATTTATATAACATGATATACAGATTACTAAAACCATTTGGAAAACGGAGCGCCCAAACATAAAACTAATTTCATGTTGGCTCCATAGTACCAATATTACCCAGCATTTATATTATACTAATTATTTTATTTAGGTGCTCTTTTATCGCACCTAATGGATATTAAAAAAATCTATATTTCTTACAGAAACTGCACAAAATTCATTTCATTTACGATATGGAATATTCTCTATTTGCTTGCTTTGTATGCCTGTTATAACTAAAATGTAGGGCTTTTAGTGGTTTCTTTTCAATTAAATTGTTATTTTGACATCAGCTCAAAATACCGACAGAAACAGCCGAGTATCGAATTGAAGGCATTTACGATCTATCAGTTGCATCTCATCCAGTTCCCTTAACTTAATATGCGCTCCCCATATTATTACTCCATATCTCTTCTATTCACAGTATAAACAACAAAATATTGTTTCCTTTCTCTACAAGCAAACAGTGTTCCAATAAATGAACTACTATTCAAACTAGTCTGCCAAACATCTGTCTGTCCTTCGAAATTATTTGAAACGATTGTCTTTCTCTTCGAGTCGCTCGCTAGATAGTAAGCAAATAATTTATTACGTGCTAAAAGTTAATTGATTGCAAACTTACAGCAGCAGTATTTTAGTTGTTGTTGTTCCCTCGACTTGAAAGCGGGTGTATCCCAAAGGCGATGGCTATGAAATCTAGAACCGACTCATGACAAAAATATGCGCAAACAAATAATTATGATAATGCAAGTAAATTGTTAGATGGGGTGAAAATAAAAAAATGATATCAGATAGAAAGACTTGACATGAATTCTCTACTAATTGAACCTCCTACCTCAAGAGATTTTCTACAACAAAATAAAAAAAGGAAAAATATATATATAAAAAGTATGCTAAGAATGTTTGTACATGAATAGAACTTGCCTCATTGTATTTTCATGTTATTGATAGGATATATTTTTAATAGTACCAGGAAATTCAGTTGCTCGTGGCACAGACAACATGTTTTACAGTTTATTGAAAAATATTCCAAAGTCACGTTATGTCAATATTGAGCAGTGAATCTTATTGGCATGAGATGCATGTACATTTGATCGTTAGATGGATATAATGCCATGACAATATTGCTCTAAAGCATCTAAGCATTAGAGTCTATTTATAGCTGAGTTTATTTGCAAGCGTAATTTATGCACAAATTGCAAAACTGTAAACGTTCTCTTGTTTGCTGTTCACGGCCAGAATTACTAAATTTGTTGTCAGTGCATAAAATATTTCGATACATGAAAATTTGTATGTAGTCTTCGATAATTTCTGCTAAGCTAAAAGAAAAACAAAAAAAAATCATTCCTAGAGTTTTTATGGAATTTGATAAATTTAATTTGCATGATTTGCAACTCACTTTAAAATCATTTAATATCAAATTTCATTCAGTCGTGTTAATTTCCTAAAATGCCCTCAAATATTTCATATATTGCTATGGATAATTTAGAATTATGCAACGTCTTAATCAAGATGTGATTCAATTTATTTGGATTTTTGCTTTAAAAACGTAGAAAGTGACTAATTTCAAAGCAACCTTGGTAAATTTATGCCATGACAGAATATGACAGAAGATCTTAAATGGTTATAGTGGCATCTGAAAATTATTTAGGACTACTAAACTAAATTGGCCTAAAGGTATTTTACTCTCAGCGTACGATTAATTTAAATAAATTTATGGCAGCAGCAGCGTTGTTCGGAAAAAATTGCATACTTATTCTACTTACAGATATAATTATTTGTCGTATTGGAATTAAGTTCGTTACGTCAGGTAAATACGTCATTTTGTCGTATTTGCCACTTTTGTAAAAGATATTATTTGGCAATATTATTGTGTTATTAGAATCACAAGTATTGCAGCGATAGGCGCTGTGGCTATTGATAAATGACGGCAAAAGATCAACATTTTCGAATCTCAAATGAATAATAAAATTATAACAAAAAAATTAACTTTAAAACCAGATCTCGTACATCGGCAATAACAATTGGTCAATTATGGTATCCACAACGAAGTGGCTAAAAAGAGACATAATGACAGAGCGGCAACAGGAATCCTGGGTAAAAGGATAATTTTCAAATTGTCTATGTGATTTTAACATGAAACAACGGTTCAACCGATTTTGGACTGTATCCACGTTACCAACGGATAATTGGCAATACTTCAAATGTATCCCGTTATTTTGTGTGCAAAATTTCGTTGAGATCACAAAAAGTGTTGGAAAGGTCGTATAAAGTAAAAGACAAAACGAGGTCAGATTAGCAGTGTCATAGCTTAAAACAACAGACATGCTGCTGATGGTCGATAGTCTGCCGGTAAAGCTAATTAAGAGTAGTGAGTTAATAATTACCATGAATTGGCTCCCACACGCGATTTGGCTAAACAAATGCATGGCCGGTATTTAGAATCTGAGCATATTAAGCATGAGTGATCGGTATTTTTCCATCACATGAAAGATCCCCTCGATTGCTTTATTAAAACCCTTTTTTATCAGACTTGATTGGTTATTATCGGAGAAAATCCGGTATGTGGACAGCTGATATTTGTGGGAGAGATATTCATACTGGAGAAGAGGTTATAGGTCAGAAACACCTGTGACTGGCATACCAGTTAGAATATATAACTGTCATCCTTGTATATGAACGTGAGTTTGAGCCACGATGCAATCATTAATCATCACCGGTATCGGTAGCCATCCCGGTATATATATAGTAAATACTTCTCAAATTGCCGTTCAGAATCGTCGTTAAACTGTAGAAAACCTTTTAAGTGAGTCAAAAAATATAATGTGTATAACTTCTCTGAATGTGAGAAGCGATCCCACATATCATTAATGGGATCGAATGGAATATGTTTCTTTTTTTCCGCAACAAATTTTCTTCGACAGTTCGATTCGACAAAAATTATTTAAGCCATGGCTAAGATCTGTACCATTGCGATTTGGCACTGATCATCTCGGACTTTTCTGTGAAAACAAATAAAGATTGTACTGACTTGTTTTGCAGTAAAGTGGTCATTAGAGAGAGTGATGGCCTATATGGCCTCAACATATAACGTGGCTGATGAATGTTGCTAACAAGATGTTACTTGAAGATTTACTTGGAAGAGTTTTTCCACAGAGTGCTATATTGAAAGATAATTTCCTTGAAATCTGTGTGGTTTCAACACGATGGCACAGCTTGCCAGTTAAGGTAGAATTGCATCGAGAATGTAATTTGTTAATTTGCTAATATTTCCCACGTTCCGTTGGCCCTCAAAATCTTCTGACTGTAACACACCTGATTGTTTATTGCAAACAGAAAATTTATAAAATAAAATCACAAAATTTTGATGATATACAGCAATGTAGTATGCGAATGATAGTTGAGGCAGTATCCGCTGCAATTGTCCAGTGGTAAACAAGCCACTGAGCATGGAGCGTGGTTATTTAAACTCAATCATTTTTAAAAGCCATTAAAAAAATTTAATAAAAATCAAATATTTTCTAAATGAATAAAGAAGAAATGATTTATATTGGTTCAAAAAACATATTTGTTAATAAAAAATGATGTAGCAGCATTTATCAGCCACCCTTTTCTTAGAATGATGATGATAATGAGGAAGCCAGCAATGAATAATTTGTTTTGACTTGTTTTTAAGTGAGGACAAAAATCAAGTTAATTGTTCTGCTGAGCAAATATCAAAATTGCGGTGGCAGCATGAAAATAAATAAATGCGTCAGTCTAGAAATTAGAAGAAGATGTTGCTTCTTAAAAGGTATCAAAATTTCAATATATCAAACATTAATTTTTTTGTACGGCACAGAATTCAATATTATTCGCTGGCCTAGAAATATATTATGTGAGTCTGCGCGAGGAATGAATTCTACGTAAAAATTTGGGCTCATAATCGTTAATGGAGATTATCCGCAGCATATAAGTTATAAACCACATAACTTCGATTCAGTGAAATACAGCAGAACAGCCATTGGATTATTTGGTTCATGTTGTGCAGGGAGGCAGAAAGGCTTCATCATCGACAATAAAATTAATATTCGGCGCAAATGATCAGAATTCTAAGATACTATTTAAAACTTGTGTCAAACGGAAGAAGGCAAGCAAATAGTCAAAACGCTTATTTTGTACGACCGGATAGCAATTTCAATTCTAGCCACCATCTAAGTGAGAAATGTTCAAAACTAAGCAACGTCATGCTAGCTACAGCCGCTCAGTTATAATTTCCAAAACATAACATAACTTTCAGATAAGTTCAGTATAACCAGATCAAAGACGAATAAATTAACTGAATGTATTTTACACTCACCGATTTAAGGTAAGAAATTGGCTTCTTGTCCAAACTAAAATACATTTAATATAAATAAACTGGTGTTGGAATGCAAAATTTCACTGTTTTTCAGAGGGATGTGATCGTCACCTGCAAAGTAATCGCATACAAACTAGCGAAAAGAAAATCCCTTTGGGGATCGCGAATGTACTCTTATATGAGGGTAGCTATTTGTAAGTGTTGTAATTTTAGTATTGTTAGATGTCAGTCCATCATCTTATTCAGAATATTTTGTCATTTTGAGAGCGATCGGAAAAAAAATATAATTAACTAGTTAACAATTTTAAACGCATGCTATCATGACGGGGAAGGCATCGATAAACTTATTTCCACTTTTGGTAATGAAATCCCATCCTCTGTAAATGTGAAAAGCCGATATAAGGAGTGTAAACGGGATCGTGCTTCCGTTAAGGACAAAATCGTCAGTTGTTGTGGCGCTAAATATTAATGCTGTGCAAAACTGTTAACGTGACACACTATGAAATACATAAAATATTGCATGGTGTTGTAGCCGGGCAAAAGATTTCTCCCCTCGGTGTTAAAAGCTCAAAAGGATAACTGTGTCAAAAAATGTTCAGATGCGTGCTTGAAACTTGCCGATAACGGAAAATGGTTAATCTTGGAATGTTTTCGATGCATGTGGGTAAATACAGCTATATTCTAGAATTTATTAAATTTAACTTTACATTTCAATAAATTGAAAGTCATGCATCTATTTAAATGGTGCAGCCGTTTTACTCTAAGAACAAGCAAACATTAAATATGATACATTTCATACGTAAATATCTAGTCAGTATTGTAAAGTTTACAGAATTTTACTTTGGATTTCTTCACATCATTTTTAAAATCAATACTGAAATTGCCTGTGAAGTCCAATCGTAGTGTTTTTAGGCAAAAAATATTTGAAAAGGAAACAATTTCTGTATTTTATTTCTTAATCAACTTCACTTTTTGCAAGTCTCACATTTGCAAAAGAGAAAATTGTTTTTTTTTTCATTTGCCCCGACATTTTGGAAACGTATTTGGAATTTTAGTTTGTGGGTGTATTTGAAAATTTTGTTGCAAATAAAAAGTATGACAAACTTGTGAAAAGTGTTAGTATTTTTTTTTAATTAATATTAATCGCACTGCTCGAAATATTTGAATGGGTCATCGAAAATCTTAACTTCAGAATCGATCGTGTTAGATGTAGTTAGGCCAGCAATTGAAAAAACTGTTCTTTGAAATATAAATCCCAATTAAGTTTAAGTTTTTTATTTAAAAAAAATACATGTAGATTACTTATCTTAACGAGTATAAGCGAAAACGAGAGAAAGACAAAATGTCACACTTCCGTACTCATTTTTGGATAACAAGTATTTTTGTTTTGTTGATTAGTGGTTCAGAGTATTCCGTTTCTAGCCACAAAATCTTTAGAATGAAGTCTTTTCAATTGCTATGCCATAACCTGGCCATACGCTAGACAAGTATGTATTATAAGAATTCTATTCAAATTCGAGATTTAAGTTGTCATTCACAAAAACTGTTGAGTATACGCAATTATAGGTATGTGGGAGTTCCAGAATAATGGACGCCGTCAAAAAGTAAAATTGCAACTATGATATTTTCATTTCAAACGAGATTTTTAACAAACAAAAGTTCTGAAAATAATTTTCTGTTTCCTACATTTTTTATATATAATTTTGTTTTCAATTCGCTGCTGTTTCCTCAAAAATCAATGAAAAATAATTTATTTTTTCCTGACAATTTCAAAAGTTTAAAGGGGAATTCAGTAATTTGAAATTTTGATGAAAATTCTGCAAATATGCCTAAGACAACTTCAATCTATTCCAATATAATTTGTGTATTGTGGCCAGCCACGGCATGATGTTTAGTTTGATGGCGGAGAGTTCAACCTCCGATGCGCCCATCAATCGTCCTTTGAGCGCCACTCACCCCGATGTGTAGCCAGGTAATCGAAAAATTTTTCTTTGGTAGATCGAGCGGAAATATACTCTTAGAGCTAGAATATTGTCGAACACCATAATGCGCAATTTCAAAAGATTGTGGCGCTGGACAACAATTTAATGGATGTTGTGATTCTAAAGAGAAATATTTTCAGAGACGAAACCGAATGAAACGGTTGACATTAATTTGGTTATGGCGATGGCCAAATCAAAACGCCTTAATTTGTTACATAGCATTAGTTATTGTTGAATTATGAAATGAATTATTTCGATACTATTTTGGTATTCGCTAAAACACCATCATCAGCGGCTTCAGATGTCTTTTTTCGTTTTTATTTCATGTAATTCTCTTTCTGTACAATCGTATGAAGAGTGGCCTTCGGGCCATAAGGGCATTGTTGAGGCATGCTGACAATAATTTTACACCATATTAAGTGCAAAAATTACAATTTTGTACATAAGTTTTATAATTTTCAAAACTTTGCACATTTTCAGTTTGCATAAATCTTAAATAAATTAATTATTTAGAAACATCCGAAGATTATGTTTTGAATATATTTTAAAATTTTGTTTACAAATCAATATTCTATTTGTTTGTCTAAACTCTAAACTCAAAGGCACAAATATATATGCAATACGTTGTTTTGTAACTTCCAACCTCGTATGGTGTCGATTTCTAATATTGAAAACTGTCTGATTTTGGCGAAAACTGATCGTGTGATATCCGATATTGTTCAGCGAATTATAAACATATGTCATTAATAGATATAAGTAGAGAGCATAGATCGGGAGCATAGTCTCAAAACATTACTGTGATTAAATAGTCGAATATCCAATTTGCAATTTTAACACGCTGCAAGGACTTTAATATAGATGTATTTTTGAATCCATAAATTACCAGCAAAATCTTCAAATGACTTTCTATAACTGATTTATGTATGAACATCTTTATTCTTACATCCAAATATACCTCATTTTGTGCAAAATCTCGTACAATTTTGTTTTTAAAGTGGTTTATGGGTGCATCCCAACAAACATAAAACCTAGGTATATTTCACCTCACTCACCTCAGTGATCACAATACCATCCACATAAATACTAAATTCATTCTCAAACTCTTGTGACACCGGTCTGAACCGAATTAGTTTAGATCTGTCAGCGTTTAAAGCCAATTTATTCATTCTAGCAAATTCGAAAATTAACCGTTCCCTAACCATTTTCATGACCTTTTTTCGAAGTTCATCGCGAAGTCAATGGTCTTTAGTTAAAAAAGAAAAATTCTTTAATAACAATGAAAAAATGATCTTGAACCTGAATAATAAACGCAAATCAATTAATTTTTTGTCGAGGAAAATTGGCGGTGGACGAGGCTCCCTCCCCCAATGAAAGCATCAGCAAGCAAATATGCTATCCTTGAGGTTTACTACAAAACTTACTATTGTTCCAACAAAACTTTACTTTGAACTTGTCTCCTGATATTATGCTAAATTGGGGTATACACTTCTACACGCTATTACGAATTAGAACAAACGACATCGTTAGCAAATAAACAATTCCGTAAATTACATTTATATTAGCCTGTGCCTAAAACTTTTGTATAAGATGAAAATGAATATGGGGGAAACCCCATTATCGTGGCTGGTATAATGGCAAATTCAATGAATATACGTTGGACATTTACGGTTGACACCCACTCACATATACATAACTTGCTTATAAGTATGTATAAATACTTATATATGAGTACATTCTATCAATGTGGTAGAAGATTTGACTTGCTTCAGTCTGGCAACAACGTCTTCAACGAAAAAGTGAAGGGGAGGAAGGTGATTGAAAATTGTCATTTATATTCGAGACAGATTGCCATTAAACTTTCTGTGTCTAACGAATCAATTCGTAGCATTTTACTCGATCATTAGGGTGTAAATCGCCGCTCGAGTAGTTCCGAAAGATTTGAATTTTGTTTAAAAACCAATCATGTAAAGATCATGAAAGACATATTAGAGTTTCTTATTCGACCCCACATTCGTAGAATGCACTATAACTAGTGATGAGATATTTGTTTAGGGGTCCGACATGCCAACCAGTCGACAGCTTCGAAATAGCGCTTTCCAATTAATCGGAAACTCGAAAAAAATCAATATATTGTTGACAGTTTCCTTCCATTATTGCAGCTTTGTCCACTACGAATACTTGCCAGAAAGTCAAGCGGCAAATAAAGATATTGTGTGGGCATTATGCGACTTTTGAGAGGACAAAATCGGTGAAAAAGTCTGATGGAAAGAAAAGTCGTGCATAACGGCATCAGGAATTTAACAAAGAAGACACAAAAGTGTTGCGTAAATATTCGTTATTTTTCAGCATAATCTCCTTTGAGTTCGATACACTGCATGCAAGGTCCAAGCATTTTAATGAAATGAAAGTTTCATCGAAATCATAGATTTACGTGTGTTTTGTTTAACTTTACTTGGAAAGGAAAAATGGATGTTGTTTTGTGTTACTATATAACTTATTGGAATAGCGTATTATTTCGGAAGGCGATGAAATAAATTTGTGTAAATCAGAAGTATTTTGTGCTTTATTGGCCTATTTTCAGTACCTTTGTGGCAAAATGCTATCATCCCCTTTAGTTAAGGATACAGTCAAACTGTCAAACTGTTGTAAACGTGATAATTTTGTTCAATAATAATACTGTTTAATAACGGAAAAACTTAACCCGACTGAAGCGCTCGTCTGCATGCAACGACGAAATAGATATATGAAATTTAGAATATTCTATTGCAGGGCCATAACTAAGGAATAATTAAAATGTATATCCACTTGGATCAAGATTTCCAAAACTACCTCTATCTAACACTAAACTATTTCTATCAAAATGTCCGAATTAGTATGTCGGAAGTTTCAATTTGTGCGCTAAGTTTGAATAAAATCACACCATGTCCTCCAGTAGCTCCCATTCAAAGGCATCTGTGGGCCACGAAATTTGATCAGATCATAACTTGCTAATGAATGATTTTCTTGTACCTCCAATACGCATAGATATGTGGGCTTCAATACATAGCAATATTCAATTGGAAAATACAATTTTTTTTAACCAAATTCTACACAATTTTCTGAACTTCACAAGAGATGGGCCAACCATGCCTTCAGGTGCCTTCCGTATAAATATGTAGAGCTATGGGCCTTTAAATCTATGTGATCTGCGGCCCGCAGATTTATTTTTTATTCTAAATGTTAACCTTGTTACCTCTTAAACCATTTGGATGCTACATTCTTTGCCTTTACTGTGTTTGTGCAACAGCCGATCTCTAAACATGAAATGAATACCACACCACTCAAATATACCGCAATACGCTGCTGAACACATTAAACTGCCCCCACCTAACTCTAACCCTCTAACATGAACAGACAGAATACGCATACAAAATCATTTGTCGGAGGGGGGGAAAATTAAACTAAACCAAAACAACCATAAACAACTTTCGTATTGAAATTGTATATTGTGGATACGTGTCTTGCAGTTTTTCCAGTTGTTTTCGTTACAGATCCTCCAGCTTTTGCTCCGACTGGTTATCCAATGAGCCAACAAAGTTTAGCAGAGAGAGAAAAAAAACAAGTTTAGCTGCACCAGTACGACGATTGCGTGCTGTGCGTTTGTAATCAGATATGAAATATTAAACACAGACAATTCTTCTCGTTCATGCCTGAAACTTTGCCAGCAACAACAATGGAATACGCAGAATAGCGAGTTTCTTCGATGTGTTCCAAAGAAAATACAAATAAAATTAAAATAGTTTAAAGGAATCTTATTAGAGATAGTGCGAAAATCACACAATGGGAGTAGATTCAAAAGTCAAATCGGTAACGATTTATATGGAAATGCATTAAAAATGCTATACAGCTTTGGTAAGAGAGCTCCTGAGTTTTATGGGCTATTAGCAGCAGTTGTAAGAGCATTAAGTATCCTAGTTAATAATAACAAAAAACTCTTCATTCAGTGATTGCTTGAATGAGCGAAAATCTAGTAAAGTTCCTAACATTTAAATGTACCGATATTTGCTGCAAAAAGTAGGAAACAACCAATTAAAATACAACTTAAACTACCAATACGATAACCTGAAATATGCAAGTAATGTCAGGTAGAGTAAATTGAAATCCATTATTTACCCCAAAGGCGGCTTTGCTAATCTGTATTTCACGTTGTTTAAGTGTCATCAGATTACGCTAGATGGCGTTAGAAAGATAAGATTTCATAGCCAAGAATAACAAAATTGTGATTGTCTGTAGAGCGTCATAAAAGATGGACACCAACAAAAAAAAAACCACATACTCTACAGTTTATCTTCGATAAAGGCGAAAACGCAAGTCAGGCGGCTACAAATTTGAATAGTGTTTATGATCCCAATACTACAATAGTCAATTATGTTCAATTTTTGATTTAGGATAAACATTGCACAAAAACCAACTTGAATGCAGCCTTTTCAATAAGACTGCATATAAAAAATTGCAATGCATGGATGTCACACGACTTAAAGAAAAAAAAAACTCATAGGCCAAATTTCTACCGCGAATCGCTTGTGAATCGCAACAGCATCGAGAATCTGAGGCCAAGCCAGGATTGACGACCAAAGAAGATTTTGCTGTGTGTTCGAAGGAATCCTACTATGAGCTATTATTCAAAGTCTTAATGAAGACCAGTACCATCAAGGACCCGTGCTGAAGGAAGCAATGACTCAGTAGCAGCCAGCTTTGGCCAGCAGGAAAAAAATTGTGTTCCATCAGGAAAGTGTCAGGATAATTTCTATGTGAGAGAGAGAGAGAGATAAAGGTACAGTGGAATTACTTTCAATATGACAAGACGTTACCGAAAAAACCGATGAATATTTGATCTAAATCGTCTCACATTAACTATGCCTTCAATGACATGTAAAAATGATGGATTTCTTTTTACTACCCAATTCTTGAAATTATTTTGTGGAAAACTATTGGCGAGATTAGTGAACTGAAATCCTAAGCGGAATGGTATATTCTCTTGAGAAAATAGTTCTGTGGTACATTTACATGGTATCTAAGAACAGCTTGTTGCAGGTCGTTCTATTTTGCCTAAGTGCATAAAAACCAAAGGCAATCTCGTACGCTACGTAACAGCAACGTGTGGCCCACCCTGCCTTTAACGTACCTGAAAATGTATTCCCGCGAACGAGAGTGTTTGTGTATGGCTTTTTTTGGATTGTGCACAAAGAATCGTCGTCTTGTTAGTGGTTTTATGTGTGTGTGAAAACAGAGAGAGGAGAATGGCAAATTATACGCCAAGGGGGCTAAATACAATTGAAGTTTACTTTGTTTATTGAATAATGCACAGTAGGACCATCACAAAAAAAAAAAAAAAGAAAAAGTTGTGATAAATTATGTTATAACAATTTAACTGTCGAATGGACAAAGCTATGAAACCCCTTCGCATTTTTTTTTTCATAACTCCTCCGAAATCTTCACACAGAGGTCCGGGAAAACCGGAAATTGTTGAATATGGGTTATCCATTTAGTAGTTTCAATACCGCCGCTGTTAGGTACCTGCCATCTGAAGTGTTATCTATTTAATGAAAGGTTGACCATTTACGAACATGAATCGTTTAATAACAAAAGAACGCGTAAAAATAGTTTCAACTACTACAAAAGTGGTAATCAAAACATGGGCACTTTTCGTGCAGTACAGGGTGATTATGGTCGTCATAATCGACCTATTCTGCCAGACATTGGCAAGATTATAATGTCTGGTCTGTGTATCATCGCAATGTACGCACTGCCGAAAATATCGCTTCTGTTAGTGAATGTGTAGCACATTACCCGAATTTTAATTCAGAGCGCTATGGCTACATGACAACCAACTTTACTTGACCTGCAATTAATGATTATGAACTGGACGATATGTGGTTTCAACAAGACGATGCCACCAGCCACACAACATGATCGATTTTGGCTTTATTGCATGAGAAGTTTCCAGAAAGCGCACATTTTAGCGACGCCAATTGGTCAGCAAGATCATGCGATTTGACGTCGTTAGAATTTTTTATTTTTTTTTTTTTTGATCATCTCCAAACGTAGGAGCATTTGAAAACTAACATTCGTCAAGTTATCGTCGAGATACAGCCCGAAATGTGCGAAAAAGTGGTCGAAAACTACCTCAAAAGGATCCACTGCTGCAACCAATCCAGAGCCGGTCATTTAAATGATATTGAATTTCGTACATAATGCAAAGATTCAAGCATTGTAATGAAATAAAAGTGTGCGTTTTATCTAACTTTACGCAACTTTATGCTTATTTTATTTAATTTTACTAACGAAACGGAAAAATTGATAACCTGGTACAAAGGCTTAAATTCAAAAAACTCACTAATAATGAAAATAATGAATTCGAAAAATTATTACTTTGCCCGATAGCTAAAGAAAACCTGTAAAATTCCGTAGTGTTCGAGAAGTTGGAATTTCCCATATTGAAAAAAAAACTGAAAAATTGAAAACCGAACTAATAGTTTCATAATACACTTCGTAACAAAAAAAAAAAAAAAAAAAAAAAATGATGCAGAATTATATTCATACTTTTCTAAAGTTATTAAAGATACCTCCTAAGAGCATCGAACAGTTGAACCTGGAACCATATTTGGATGTCATAGATAATATTTCAAATTTTATTCAAAATGCTATTGGTTTGGCAAGAAAGTAATTTCGACTCTCTCTTTTTGTTCAAAGTAAATCGCGAAATTTTTATGCGAGCGTCATTTTACGTAAGAATGATTCAAACTTCAAATACTGGAACAACACGGTGTTGAGGTCCTGATATACAGAGAAAGATTTTCGATTGTACAAATTTCGTAGATTGGGGAAAAATTAAAGTCTGAAGTTGTATGTGAAAATCAGTTGTAATTCAGGCGTTGTTCCTTTCAGTGCTTCATTTATTGTTGATTTTAGACCTCAGAACTTATAATTTAGTTTCGGGGTTTCTTGGCCGAAGTTTGAATTTGAATCGATTTTTAATCCCCAGTGATAATGTGTTTCAAAAATGTATTATTTTGGCTGCATTTAAGCAATAAATTGCAAGTGAGGATTTTAAAGTGTCCAAACAGTTTCAAGTGTTTTTCAAAGATCAGTTTTAGTTTTTTTGGAACTCGCCGGTCTTCAACCTAATTTCACGCTCATCAGTTTCATTTGGTCATTTTTGGGCGTGAAATTTCTGGAATGGAATTTTTTGAAGGAATTTTGACACTTGCAATGTGTTACGGCGTCTAAAGCCAGCAAGAAAAGATTTTAAAAGGAATTCAAAAAGATTAGCAACTCATAATTCGGAAGTAGTGAAAAAAGTGAATAATCGTCGATGAATTTTTGGGGTTCATTTCAGGGCAATTACACCAAATCTCATAAACTAGTGAAAAACATATGATCTATATAAATGGAAAACAGTCATTTTTATAAGTTTTTTTGAGATAATGTTTAGTTGCTTTTTCTAAAAAACGAAAATTACCGCAAACAAGTCAGCATTTGGCTTTTTGTTCTATGTGTGGTTTTTGTCCGTACTAAGCCGGCCTTGGTAAAACTTCGTTATTATTTGAGAGATGCACCATGGTGAAGATCACCATACGGAGATCAATTTCAGTCAATTTGAGTTTGTTTTGATCTGAATGTGGCACCAAGTAACTGCTTGCTCAAAATAAATAAGAAAGATTATTCGAGCAAGTTTACGTACATATTTTAAGTACGTACTATTTTCAAGTGAAATTTAGTCAACTTAAGTTTTACTTACTCGTTTCAAGTAAAATTTACTAGGATGAGTAGAAATGGTATACATATTTGGGTACGTTTTCAATTCAAATTAAATGTGTTTTTTTATTTAATACACTCATGGTTAAGCAGACTTCCATGGCTATATGACATCAGAGGTGATTCTGAGTCAATCTTTTTATGGATTCGATTTTAGATGTTATATGTACATAATAGTGTTGGGCATAGTAACCAACAGCATAAATCGAGCTACATTACCATGATTGACACCACATGTGGCACAATCTTTTTGGCAACAATTAGAAATACCCGTCTGAAATTCAACGTTATATATTACTGATCGTTGTAAAACTCTATGCAGGTTTGAACATGTCCATACATTCATTCCTGTCTGTTGATACCCTGATAGATATCAAGCTGTTCGGGCTAGAAAGCAAAAATTTGCCCTAAAAATATTTTATAATCATAGAAAAATTAAGTTCAAAGTAGGGTTAAATTTGTCGAGTAGTAAAAACCTAAATTTTTCAGAAATCTTTTAAGAATTTTAACATTTGTTCCCTAATTAAAAAAAAAAAAAAACAGTTGTGTTGTGTAGATCCTGGAAAAGAACCATATCACTTCTTAAATTTGAGTAAGGTAATTCAAAAATAAAAAAAAACAACTACCTATTTTGAAAGGAAAAATTATACATAATTTATGATAAGAGAGAATGTCAGACGCTTGCACTTATCAGGTGATAGGTTGAAATAACACAAAAAATACACGTTTTCCAGCGATGTTCAATAGCATCTATACCCTGTTTATAGTATGAACTCTCGAACTCCTTAAAACAGCAGACTCCACCTCTTCATTGCTGGTAAATCTTTTGCTACCGAGCCATTTTTCTATATTTGTAAATAGAAAATAGTCCAAGGGATTCCAACTTTAATTAATTAATTTTGGCCATCGCTATAGTGGATGTGTGAACTGGAGTATTGCCTTGATGAAACAATACTTTCTTTTTCGCCAAATGCGCCCTTTTTCCATAATTTCATTATCTGAATGTTGCGATAAATTAGCACCGTTGATGGTTTTTCCAATTTAAAGATAATCAATAAATATAATCCCGCGCACATCCCAAAAAACAGACGTCATGACCTTGCCTGCAAGTGGAACTGTTTTCGCCTTCTTTGGATAATATTCTCCACTGCTTTGACTGTTCCTCTGTCTCAGGTGTGAAGTGGTGGTTATAAATCGACGCAAAAATTCGGCTTTATTGCGGTGAAACATCGCCAAACACTCTACTGAAACATCGTCACGACGTTGTTTTTGCTCTATTGAAAGCAAGCGCGGCACCCATCTTGCGCACAGCTTTCTCACCTTCAAATCTTCGGTCAATATACGATATATAGGACTTTGAAATGCCTATCATTTCAGCTAGCTCACGCACAATCAGCCGACGATCATTCAATACCATTTTGTGGATTTTCTTAATCGTGTCTGTCTTTTGGTCGATCACTAAGATATTCTTTCTGGCAGCTGGTACGGCCTCGTGTAAAATTTGTTACCCAATATTTTACAGTTGCAAACGAAGGAGCAGACTACCCAGATTAGAGTCTAGAATGTAGTTCGGCTTTCATATTAGTTGGACTAAGACCTTTCAAATAAAGATATTGAATTACACAACAGTGATTAAAATATATGCTGTATCACCAAAATCAACCAGTGGATACCATTTATGAGTTATGTCTGCTAATTTTGGGGCCGTCCTCGTAGATCTGTAAAATGTTTTCTATATTATACACAGGAGGGTGAAATCAGTCAATCAGCTCTAGAATAATAAGCATTTGCTTTTGCAATAACTACACCACTAATTCACTAATTGAAAGCTACATAAAGCGCTAACTTCCATTATGTG
Organism: Philornis downsi; assembly: GCA_019455685.1. Taxonomy (NCBI): domain Eukaryota; kingdom Metazoa; phylum Arthropoda; class Insecta; order Diptera; family Muscidae; genus Philornis; species Philornis downsi. Next base: position 453,974 of record JAHXMU010000683.1, on the reverse strand, counting down.
TATCTTTTATTTGGGAGGGCAGATTCCAGAGGCCGTCCTAACTTCGGCCAGGATTACTGAAGGCGGTCGAAATTACTGCTAAAATAAAATAAGAATTTCAACTGGAAAAATGAGCAAAGTCGATGCATTATGCATGACATAGATACGTAAGTGTCAAATATCTTGTAAGTGCCTTAATTGGCACAAATTGGATGAGTAGGAAACATTTACACTGTTGGAAAGGAACATTTAAAGAACTTTTCTAACATTTTTTTGTTTGGGTTTCATATTTCAATATTACTGGAAACTTTTTCCTTATTCACATTCTGTTCTATCAGTTACTTCAAACACAGAGTTGTTCTTTTCCTAAGACGAATCCAGAACCCACAGCGACTCGGTTTCCCTACCAAAACATAATGAAACAGATACTTTGGTGGGACAACCTGGAATGGAAGCATAGTTTACCGAACTTTTGTTTTTAAATCTGAAACAGAATAGAAACCTGATATAGCTTCGTTTCTCGATGGGGGATAAAGTCTTGCGCCAAATTGCGAAGAAGATGAATTTTAAGAACTTTTCAAGTAATTTATGTTTTTTTTTTTTTTATTTCGTTGTCAATTTATGAAATAGAAACTAAATTGAATATAATTTTGATTCTTTTGTCGAAAGCAGAATCAAAATTGTATAGATGTTCGATTTGGATAAAACTGAAAAGCCAAAACTATTTTTGGGTTTGGTTTCGTTTCAGTGACGATTTTTTCTGATATTTTTATCACTTACTTGATATTTAATATCAATATATAGCGATATTTGGGAAAGAAAAACTAAAATTGTACATATTAACAAGTTATAGTTCCTGGTTCAGAATATGGTTATTCAATGATATCAAAAAAATATGATTTTTGATTGGATAAATCAGAAAAGTTAATGTTTTAGATTTGAGGAAAAATAGTTTGTTACAGGACCATTTATCCGATAATGAGTTGGTAAGTCATCCATGTCGTTATGGTGGGTATGTAAGCCTGACGTGGCCTAATTTATGGCATCTGTTCAACCTTAGGTTGTCTGTTCGTTTTGTACTACTCCTGGGGTTATGGCTTTAACATGGAAACACAAATGTGGATTTACATAATAAGATATGTAAAATGTTAAACCCGAAGTAGAAGATTGAATATGGATCAAAGATGCATTTGACAGATTTTGAAAAATCTACAATAACCAAACTATTTTCTACTGACATGTCTTGAAATACCGAATAAGAAGAATAAGTATTATATGCAACAAAAGTGTGTTAATTCGTTAAAATATGTCGGCTCACTGGGATATTAAGTAGTATTAAACTTTCTGCTATAGCACAAAGTGGCATTTCGAACAAAAATCACATGAACTACGACGTGTCAATTATTATTTTTATACGATTGTTTACAGCTCGTGTAATTTTCTAGTGTGAATCAGTTTTCCTATAAGTTTCATATTCTTATAATTATTTGACATTTTCATTGTCTATTGAAAGGTTCTGTCTTTAAGTCATGCAATCAAATGCTTATAATTTCTTAATTTTACCTTTTGCAGCAAACAGATAAATTTGTCAAAATTCCGTGACAGATTTTATCTAAAATATGCTTAATGAAATAATTCAATCTCAATTTTGGAAAATGTTATAGAATTCTTTAAAGTTAGACTGAAAAAAGACCACTGCGAGTTAGGAAATCGTTCACGTCGATTTTTTTTTTTTTTTGTAATAATCAGACAAAAATTTTTGGACTATACGAGTAGGTAAAAAAATCCGTACCGCAAGAATACGACCAGGACAGAGAATTCTTTGGAAAAAATCAATTTTAAGTATGACTCTTTTTCATTCAATGAAATTATTGCAGTTCAATTTCTTTAATTTCTACAACTTTCATTCAGTTCATTTGCGAATTCAATCATTTATTCAGTACAAAGATAAACTGCTGGAAATTTTAATTAGACAGATTCTATGCATTAGCTTTGATCCTAGCAGTTTCATTTATTCAGTACGAAGATAAACTGCTGGAAATTTTAATTAGACAGATTCTATCCATTAGCTTTGATCCTAGCAGTTAGTTTTTAGAATTGAAATAAACCATATTATGCATTCTCTTTTTGCTAGAACGTGAAAAAGATTATTATTACTAACCTTTTATAAAACCAGTTTAAATTTTATAATTACGCATTAATGCAATTTATTACCAATATTTCGTTGACTCCACTGTGACGCCAAGTCAACTTGTTTTTGCATCATGTTGCGGCCGCTGCTGATGTTTGTTGCAATTGCTGCTAGTTGTCGTGGTTGGATACGAATAATATTTTTCATTTGGTTGGTTTTTTTTTTTTGGCTTTGGTTTGGTTGGTTGACTTAGCTTGGCTTGGCTTGGCTCGGCTCGGCTTGACTGGCTACTGACCCAAATACTTTTGCATTGGCGAAATGAAAACGCCAACAAATGCAACAACTAAAACACAAACCGTGGCAAGAAACCCCAGCTAACGGTATTTGATTAAGTATGACTTTTCAAATAGCGTTCCAGAAAGACGGACGGACGGACAAACAGTAATAAACGGTGCGTTTTGCAACAAGAATGTAAGGGTGGTATAATCAGGCGGCAAACTGAATGAAAGTCATAAAGTTGCGTTCACAATGCTAGCCATAGTTTCGTTAGGAGTTCGCAATACAAGCAACAACATTTTTCGAAACGGTCGAAACAAGAGCTGATAAATTGAGTTTTTACTTTCTCACAAATACGTAATTAATTTCTTATCCATGACCCGAATATCAAAATAATGATTGTTTGCAATAAACAGATGATGTCACTGTTCATATTTCAAAAGATGTATTCTATGAGTACAATTAGCGGCACAGCACTTTGATTGTTAAAATACATAAAACATTTATAATTGATAACATTATTGTTTAGCCTACAGCCTTTGGGAAGAATTATTACAATTTTCGTTGACAATTCCGAATTTCAAAATTAAATTCAAAACGGCACTCATTTCTGGTTTTTTTTTTTTTGTTTCCAACTACAGTTGCAGATGAAGCAAGTCCTATTTTCTCACAAAGAGTGAGTCCAAAAATGAAAGATCCTTGTATGAAATGCCTAAATAGCTGATAATTTACAGAAAAATATCATCTGAAACCTTAACATTGTTTCATCAACAAATCGAACTTGGAACAATGAATTTCTCTACATTTTCCTTGTATAATAACTCGGAATTGAAAACTTCTAAATTTCATTATTTAAATGTGATATATGTTTTCATACTTTCCACAATATAACATACAAGTTTTTTACCTAGAAGAAGCACTCATCTTAGACGACACAAAGTATTTTTGATAGGTTGAAGCATGACCCCAGGTTCATCGGTGTGAGTGTCGACGGATGGAGTCACAACGGCCAAACTACTTCAGCAAAAAGGATTTGTTTCAGATTTTTTTTGCAAAGAATCTTACTCGAATCTTGCTCTAATGTGGAGTTGCATTGCAACCGAGTGCTACAGACCCATTGAGTAGCAGAGGTGGTGAGATATGCCTCACTTCCGCCAATGGGGATTATGTCTCATGCTAGCGTAATCAATTTGGTATCTCCTGGCTGGAAGAAAGGGCTGACAGTTACGCTAGCACCAAAACTGTCAGCTCTTTTCCGTTGTAATATGCCCAGCGTGTCGCACACCGTGGGTGAGGCCATCACGGCTAGTCTCACGTTAAACCCCCGTGGATTTGGTTTCCAACAAGCGGGATCTGTATTAATGGTTTCCAAGAATCTTTCAATTTTTGTTCAAATCTACTTCATTTCCTTCAAAGTATTATGTACAGATGTTGACAGCCACCGCAAACTTCACAAACACCATGATTTGCGCAAATCCTTGATAAATATAAGGCTGAGGTTACCGCTATCCAGAAGATGCGATGGAAAGGAAATGGATGCTATCGGAGCAAAGACTACAACATCTACTACAGTGATACGCAGACAGATATGGATTCGGGTGAGGACTAGTTGTGGGTAAGATACCTTAAGTACCAGGCCTTCCAGTTTAGACCCTCAAGGTGAAATACAGCGTGGCACACGAATCGTGTTACAGGCAACTGTCAATAGAGACTGTTATTTAATGATGTTGAAGGGTTTTTTTTTTTTTTTTTTTTTTTTGAAGGCGTATCCGTTTTAACAGCATTTGATTTCAGCAAGATGAAGCAACAGCGCACATAGTCAAACCGATTATGGAGTACATCCAACGAAAATTCCCAAACAAAGTAATCTCCACAAACTCCACTTTCATCTGACCACCAATGTCACCTGACCTGACTGCACCAGACTTTTTTTAGCGGGTTATGTCAAGCAAGAGGCGTACAAAATGAAACCGAAGAATTTGACTCAATTAAAGCAGTCCATTAAACCAGTGATTGAGGCGATTTCGCACATGCGTGAATGAGCGTGGAGGTCATTTACGGTCAATCATCTTCAAAACCAATTAATTATACAAAATAAAATTGTATTTTCTGTACAATAAAGGAAAATAAATGAAATAAATTGATTAAAAAGAAGTTGTTTCAATTTCTTATTGTAGTGTAATTAGTACGCCACCCCGTACTATAACGAACCAGCTCTAATTCTGATAATTAGTAACGCGTAGTGGCAATATATTACGCATTCTAGGGCAACCACTGCAAAACCCGTACCCGCCGCATGCCGCATAGTGTCTGAATAAAAGGATGCTGCATACATGGCAACGCTGCAGCCGATTCTGACATGTGCTACGAAGAAGAAAAGATAAGCATATCGTCTTTTTGAGCGCAAGAAACAATTGTGGAAAAAGCAGAAAATGAGGGTGTAAAAGCATGCAGTGAGATAGGAATAGTGGTGGAAACTTTGTTGGCAGATTTTCATGACGTGCTACAATTATGCAAATAAAATGTGTACAAGCAACTAGTTCCAAATGGTAACACAAGTGAGAAAATCATGACAATCACCAATGATGGATAGATTAACCAGCACCGAACCAAAAGGAGATGGGAATATCAGTATCACGGCTTAAGAAAAATAAAACTGTGGCGTTGGCGATCAGCTTCAGCTTTTAAACACGATGCGGCTCAAGGAATGCCTGACTGGTGATTGAAATTTAAATGTATTACAATCTGTGTCCAAAAGACCCGATCCTGTATGGCAGTATTAGCCTTTTATTCATCGCTTATAATTTTCTGACTACTATAATATGGGAAAGACCAAAGCGTAGTCTAGCCGACCGGACTGGGCCATATAAATGAGGTTTTAGATCGACAAATTCTGCAGAAGAAACTCTCACAGGACGACTAAATGGTCATGTGGAAATTAAACGTGGGATATTGCCATTTTATGGAATTTGTAGTGGAATAACAGCCACGACATACTACTATGTCTAAAAATGTTCAATTTAAAATACGCGGGTATCTCGAACCCTATCTTTATAGTAATTTCTAAGCTGTTAGCATTGTGGCAGACATCTGTGTTAAATTTCACATCATAAATGTCATTAATATTTGAACTAAGTTTGAACATAAGTCGGCGACTTACAGTGTGTGATTTTGTTGAACAATGATGTTGTATTAAATTTTGTTTACGGAATGGAATTATTGCTGTGGGTATATTTAGAACGTTGCAGAAGGTCTTAAGTGAATGGGTCCAAAAGAAATGATTACAAATGACATAATCAGTTCGAAAAAGGCCTCGAAAAGCAACTGGGCAACCATCAATCTCTTTTGACGAGAGAAAGTCACGTCCAATCAAACCAAGATTTGGTGCCCAAAAACTGTCGACGCTGTTGGAGATGTTGGCATTTTAAATGGATTACTCAACTTAACATTAAGAGACTTAAGACTCGTTTAAGCTCGATGGTGCCAAAAAAAAATAAAAACTACTCAATTTTTTTTTTGTACAGGGCCGTCGTCTTTAAAATGGCGAAAAGATGGTTTCCGTTAACCAGCACGTTTTGAATTGAATTGGTACAGGAGGTGAGATTTGCATCTGTACTTACAATCCAGAGTGAATATCGTACCAGAGGTGAATCAAGACAGAGAAACAATTGCGATCAATTTGATACTGATAAATTCTTTCGATTATGATGGTAGTGTTTATAAGTTGCTTGCGCCGCGCCAAACTCTCAACAAGGGGAATATTCTTTGAGTGTTACGTATTATTTTAGTGAAGATATTTGCCAAATGATGCCAAATGTTTAGATAGATACTCGGTTTGTTGCCGAAAAAATTGGTCGGACGATATCGTTCTAAGTCGATTGAAGAGATTAACGTGAATCGCAGCGCTTTGAAAGCCATACCAGAAAATTATTATTAGAAAAAATGTTGGAATAAATGCTTTGTGTCCGGGGGAATATTTTGATAAACTAGATCTGTACAAATAAATAAACATTTTGTTGAAAAACAGAAATTGTTTTTATTTTTTAGACTCAGTAGAATGGCTTCGAACGACGTGCAACTAATAAAAACAATTTCTGTGAAAAAAACTGATGCTTGCATAGCAAAATGGAAACAAAAAGTGGGGAAAAACAATTTTGGAGAAGCAAACCGAAGAATTGGTGAGAAAGACATATACATAGCATGTTGGAAACATAAGCGAGAAATCCTACACGCGAAACCTTTAAGAAAAGATCGAGTAACCAAGGCAAATAACCTTTAGGAGACAGATTATACATAGGTTGGACGATAGAGGGCAGAATCTTTGGGTAATAAATATGTGGAAGCTTCAGAAGACCGGACACAGTCCTACAAAGAATTTCCATTAAACGGACCGAATTCCACATAACGAAGGCGAAACTCTCACAAAGCAGTGGAAAATAAAAGAAGTAGAGCAAGCAGCAAAGACGGAATGTAGAAAACTGGCTGATGGGCCGCTGTAACGAAGCCAAAGCCGAAGCAAGAAACTGTAGAAGGCAGTCCTTCCTATCAAAGGATAGGAAAATGCGATGGGCGCAAACTTTCAAGAAATAGTTCGTAGTCTTGGCAATGAAGGCAAGAAAATGCAGCAAATAGACTGAAATCAGGGTAAGGGAGGAGAAATTAGAGGACATAGCCGATTAATATTTGAGAAACGAAAAATATGGCGTTAAGTAATTTTGAGCTAAGATGGAACATATTGATCTGGTACAATTTGATTACTCAGCGGTAGATGCATTGGGAGGTCAAATGGAACTTCACTTGCAAACATCGGCACGATTCTCCGATATTTGAAATTGACTCGTGTAAAGTATAAAGCATACAATGGTCCCTCCTTAAGCATCTTAAAAGAGCAAACATTCATGAATTTTTTTTTTTATTTCGAACCCTAACGTAATATTCCACAATTAATTCAAGAAACCTAATTCTAACCTAATCGCAAATCCCATCTTTAAAGTGATCAAAGGCGAAATATTAAAAGCTCATATTAATAAATATTAAAGTAAAAAAAGCACTTCAATATATTTTGTCCGCAAATGAGAAAATTCAAAGGTATTAATTTTTATAATTTTTCCAGAAAATCTGGTCTTAAGAACACCAGTTTTGAATATTTGCCTTCACTTATCGTGTTTGCCTCGTTTTTATCAATTGTGGGACACACAGAAGGAATAGACATGAATGCCATACTAAACAGCAGAGGGGGAGACAGCCAGACAGGCATGTGAACACATTGAATGTACTCGCACACATTGAAATGCAATATGATGCCTTACATTGACGAATTCACTGCAAAAGTCAGCAAAATGTCGATAGCAAACAACAAAAGGAAAGGAAAGAAGCGAATGAACGTTGTAATTGTAGTTAACCGCATTTTCGTATCTAATAGATACATTTTTACGAGTTTCTTACTTACTACTCGCACAAAGGCCACACACACATTGTGTTTTCGTCTGTCTGCCTGTCCGTCCATCTGTTGGTAGCAGCCACATCGCAACTCACACTGACATTTTTGTAGGCTACACCCCACATCGCACACAGCGGTTGCTTTGAGAAAAAAAAAATGGGTATAAACTAGGACGAAATTTCCCGAAGGAAAAGTTGAATTGTAGACAAGCTTGCATATTCACATGAAAGGTTTACAGATATATTGGAAGCCATAGAAATTTCTTTGGAAAATCTCCAATATACTTTCCTTTTGATAAATATTTTGAAAATCGAACAAAAAGGGCTAAAAAATAAAAATATGTTGAGATGTTTTCTTAGGAGAACAAAAATATCGTCAATTTGCGAGCTTTTAAACGCTTGTACGAGTATGAACCCTGAAGTACACACTCCGCATAATCGAGTAATCGACAAGTCTTGCAAATACTTCTCGTACTGCAACAAGTCGAGCAATCGACAAGTGCTTCTCAAACAGCGACGTTCAGAGTAAGTCTAAAAATAGAATGCTTGTAAGCACACTAAATGTGAGGAGTTCTTCCATATCTCATTCAGAGGATGCAAAGGATTTTGTTTTTTTTATGACATCAAAAATATTTTCAATTAACGTTTTAACCGACACTAACAAATGTTATGTCAATGCTCTGAACAAGAGGACACGAGAGGAAAGTAAATGTTTTTCCTTCAGTATAACCCTTTATCGTTCGTTAGTCATTTATAAGTTCATAAGCGAGAAATTAAGAATTTCTATTTTTATTATTTGTTTATTCTTTGAACGAATCTAAAGTGAGTTATTAGGCAGAAGTTTATTATCAAAAATATTTTCGATTCTGCATCGCCATACACAGCAGTTGCTCGTTCATACGTTGAAAGCTCTTATTCATTCCTCTTGATGTTCGTTGTAGAGCAGAGCGGTGTGTCATTCTGATATTGCTTAGCAGTAAGTCGAAAAATTCGACAAGCGCTAAAGTTTCTGCTGGACCGAAGCTTATGCATCACCAGATTAGTGGGCGTTTCAAGGACGGTTTCTTTCCACACATAAACGTATCTTATTTTTTTCGAAGAAACATTTTATTTTTCGGCATTATTCAATAAACACAGCTACAACTTTTGCTTACAACTTTCAACAGCGGTTCTGCATCTGTCAACTACCACCTTATATTGGTTTTGAGCAACAAGTATATGGCAAAAATATTATAATAAATTCAGAAAAAGGAATACTTTTTCCAAAGTTTTATTTAATATCTCTGTATGAAAAAAATTTCTTTCCTACGGACCCAATTCGCCCCAATTGATGACATATTCGAATCAAAGCATCATGAACGACGTATCGACTTATGGACAGATGATTGCACTTGCCAATAACACCCTCTGTTCCATTTTGTCCATCTTTCCCGTGAAAGTTGGATTCATACTTTGTATGAAGAATGCTTTTTCATACTGGATCAATCCTTCTCAGTGTTGAGAATTTAGCTCTTATACCATCAAATTTAACTTTGTTTTAATAGCTTTGCTTTTTTTTAGGCTTAAGTTTTTTTCTTGCCTTTTTTCATAATATTTTAAATTTTTTTTCACTTTTTCGCTAACAAGACTATTGAAATATATTTCAGCATTAAAGAAAGCCTAAAATAACCAAAAATTGCTACAGTAGCATTTAACTTAAGCGAAAACGATGTGATTACGAAAAGATCTTGCAGCATTGGAAAAATGGCTCTACTAATAAATAAGAGAATCTCAGATTCAGAAACTTGGTTTTCGGGGCATAGTCAACCTTTTTAACTTGTTGCGGAATGGCTTGGAGAAATTCTTAGGAAGTAGAAAAGTTTAAGTTATTCAAACAGAAACACGAATCATTGCAATTTTTGTGTAGACAAATTTTTATTTCAATACCTTCATATCGTAAAATCGAATTTTGTTATTAAAAAAAAAAACAACAACAAAAAAACAAAAAATATGGGTGTCCGACGGGAAGGTATACTACTTTGTTTGTTTATAATTTTTGATTAAATGAAAGAGAATGGCTCTTACATTGATAAATATTTTATTTAATGTCGGCAATTATGTATGAAATACAATGTCAGATAAATGTTCGCCTCTGTTAGCCTCACAAATGCGAGCACTTTTACATTGCATTCTCACACATTTCACGCGGCATTTCATTAATTTCATCACCAATATTTTGTTTGAGTTGCTCAAGCATTTCTGGTTTGTTTGCATATCAGATATCCCCACAAAAGGAAGTCCGGAGCTGTCAAATCAGGCGACCTGGAGGCCAATCAACATCACCATTTCTTGAAATAACTTGTTGTGGAAAGAGGTCTCGCAGTAATTCCATTGTAATCCTGGCTATATGCGATGTGGCACCGTCTTGTTGATACCACATGTTAATCAAGTCCAAAGCACGCAGTTGTGGCGTTAAAAAGTTTTCAATCACATCACGATATCGCTTCAGTTTCAAAGAAGTAAGGTCCAGTGATTCCTCCTAACCAAATTACACACCAGAGACTGCCAGTTTTAATGGATGCAAAGGTGACTGATGAATAATTTGAGTGTTTTTCGTTGTCCAGAACCGACTATTCAGCTTATTCACATACCCACCATTCAAATGAAAATGTGCCTCGTCACTCATTATGATTTTTTCATTGGGGTTGTCATGAGCGAGCTGTAACATCCTAACAAAATTGTGGTCAAAGTAGTTCTTTGAAGACCAAGCTCCTGAGCACGGTGTCGAATTGAGGTTGATGGATTGTTTTGAACACTTTCTTGAGCAACAGTAATATTTTCAGCCGATCTTGCAGTACGTTGTGGTCCATGCTTGGCCCTATCAGCTACAGACCCTCTTTCTTCGAAATCATTCACTACACGATAAATAGTGTGTCTTGTTGGCACGTTGTTTCTCCCAATAATTTCACGTAACTTTCTCATCGTCACAGTAATCGATGATTGATTTTGATAAAATGTTTTAACGATTAAAACACGTTGGTTTATCGAATATTTCTCCATAATAAATTTGCCACATCTCTACTTCACGACTGCCAAATATGAACTGTCAAGACTAATGTTTACCACAAATGGCGGCAAAACAAAGTAGGATACCTTCCCGACGGACACCCCGTATATATCAATTCTAAAAAGACTGATTGTAGTACTTTAGGGTTTGTACTAAAATCTAATGGCTACAGAAAATCTAATTCAATAATCAAATTTTGATTAGACCCGTTTCAAAAATAAATGAAAATTTCATACATTCACTAATAAAATGTCAACATTAGTGAGAAAATCAGCTTCACACAATATCATTGCCTTTTTGATCAATCTGAATCCATTGATTATGATGATTAGGTCAGCATTTTAATATACTGGCATATTTAACGACTGACAAAAAAGAAATTTTACATCCGTACATTATCGAATCACGCATAACATTTCATGAAATATATTCATCAGGGAAAACACACATTTATTATTTGCAGTTCTTTGATAGAAGGGTCCTTTTCCACTGCTTGATGGTGTGTACGCGCATCGAAGGATGTTTCCTACATTGAAGTTTGTGATGCAATCGTAAAAAACGTCAATAGTTTTTTTTACAAATTTTAAAAATTTGCTTTATTCACATAAATAAAACCACTTAAAGTTTAAACCATATAAAGTTTATTTGTAAAAAAAAAAACTTGGAACAAAATTCAACTCATCGTTCCTTTAATTATAATAATAAAAAAGAGGAATCTTCATCCAGTCACATCATTAATATTTTTGTTTGCCATTAGATCCAATAACTAACATTAGACCTACTAACTATTTATACTACAAATATATTAAAATATTTGTGGGGTCTTTAAATACAGGTTATTCATTTTTCGGTTTCAAAGGTAAAGTTAAATAAAACGCACATAAAGCTGTGATTTCAATAAAACTTTTAATTCATTACAAAGCTTGGACTTTGCCAGTATGTACAAAATACAAAGCCAATAAATGAGCACCTCTGGATTGGTTGCAGCAGTGGGTTTTTTGGGGTAGTTTTCAACCACTTTTTCGTACATCTCAGGCAGTATCTTAGCGGTATCATTACAAATGTTGGTTTTCAAATGCTTCAACACTTGGGGATTATTCGCGTAAACACGGTCTTTTATGTAGTCCCCCCAAAAAAAGACTAACGGCGTCAAATCGCATGATCTTGGTGACCAGCTGACATGGCCAAAATGTGGAACCACGCTTTCTTGAAACTTCTCATGCAATAAAGCTAAAATTGGTCGTGTTGTGCGGTTCTTAGCACCGTCTTGCTGAAACCACAGACCAAAAAAAGTCGGTTATCATACGGACATAGCGCTGTGAATTGAAATTCGGATTATACGCTACACTTTCACTAACAGAAGCGGTATTTTCGGCAGTGCGTTTATTGCGATGATGCACAGGCCTGACCACATCTGTAATGCTTCCAGTTTCTTCAAATTTCTTTACAGTCTTCCCAATTTCTTGCACAGTAGGCCGATTATGACAAACATAATTATGACAAACATAGGAAAATTGTTAAGCGATGCATATTCCTAAATGGAAAACCTTTCACTAAATGAATGACACTTCAGATGATTTAATAAATGACAGCCTTGCCAGATCTGCGGCCTTGAAACCAGTACATGGATAGCCCGTTATATTAACCGAAGAAAATACCCTGTTAATCACAATATAAGCTTTAGAGAAGAGTTCATACGGGAAATCTTTCCATAAAAATTGGTGTATCAGTTTGGACACTATAATAGTAATTAATAATGCAACTGGCTCTAAATGGAGTAATGAGACTAGGTAAAGATTATTATTATTATTTTTTGCAATTCTTATGAATAGTTTGAATCGAATTGAATGCTTTATATATATATAACTTATCCCACAAAGGTGTTATCTGCTAAATTTATACTCATAAAACACAATGCGAATTAATGTATCTCTGTTTAAACTACATCAATTTTCTTTAAAAAAAACTTGGTTTTTTTCTATAATGTCTTAGCTTGTGTTAAATTTTTTTCCGCAAAAGTTTTGGCTTTTTTCATTACAAGTTCTGACAGCACTGATCCGTCCCGATTTTGATACATCCGAGGCTCAGCAATATGAACAACGTATCGACTTATGGCCAGATAAGTGGGCGTATCGCAAAAGACTCCCTTCTCATATAACGACAAATTTGATTCTTCGTTAGTATTTTTCAACTCCACCAACACCTGTAGTTGATGAAGTCAATTAAATTGTATATGAGTCTGGATGGACCTTTTCAGCGTCTGTTTAATATCTCCATACATAGCCTATTAATGATTAATAAAAAAGGTGCAGTTGCCCAAAAACTGAAAGTGCTTATTATTCTAAAACTTGACTCAGTTCCTTAATGAAACAATTGTTCTCTAATGAACCAATTTCGCACACTTATAATCCATAGGGTAGAAGAGTTGTTTCGACCTATCGCCCGATAAGTAGTTGTGTTATTAACGAATTTTTTTCATACATTATATTTGGAATTAATCCGTTTTTCCGGTGAAGATATCAATTTTTTAATATTTTTGAATAACCATGGCCACAATTGGGCCAATTTCTTACAGAGCCCCTCGATATCATGTGTATTGCTATTAATTAAGGAATAAAATAAAGAATTTTATTAAAAAATTTTGTTTTTTTATGTGAATACAGTCTTCGTACGAGCAAGTTGTTAATTATTGGGCCGACTATGCCCAGTGTTAGGTTTCGTTTAGAGTGGACTGTATAAAACGATTCACAGTTCTTTATTTTGTAAACTTTTAAATACTAAATTTTATGATAACTAACTACTGTTACTATTATCTTAAAGACGGGGTTGTTTTTACAGATTTCATGAATGTGGTCAAATTGTTTGTTCTTATGAACATTGTTCACATTAAAATGTTTTATGATCGGGATTATACTTTTTTTAGAATAGCAAATATTGTAAACAGACAAGTTGTTCCTAGATTTAAAATCTATGTTTCGGCATTAAGATTATTTTAATCTACTGATCAAATAACCAATGCATACAATGTCCTACTTTATGAAACAGATATGCGCACAGAAGATTAGGGATGTTCATACTTGAACACCCAGTTTCAAACTATACTCATACTTGCTTATGAAAATGGGGCGATTTAATGCTAAATGTCAGCTTTTTATAGACAGGCAGGTGAATGGGATCACAGATGAGTATTTCTTTTGGGTACAAACGGGATGATAAAATGGGTGGCTATAAAAATAGAACTATCGGGTGATGAGCAAATAGAATGTGTGCATATTTATCCACATATCTTTTTATTCGCTTTTTTATTATACCACAAACCAGATGTGGCACAGGGTACATTTGTTTAGTGTTAAGTGTAACTTTTTAAGTGTAAAAATACTGTCTGTTTTGATTTAACGATGCCCTTCTCTCTGTTTATCTATGCGTTGTCCTAAAGATGAACTCTAATGAAAATTGACTGTAGCGGTCTATATTTTGATATAGCCCTAAAACCAAGATAAAAAAACAAAAATAAATTCCTTTGCATCTCATGAATGAGATTTGGGATAGCTTTTCACATTCGGTGATCTTACACACGTTCCATCTGCAGTTTAACGATGATTCTGAACGTCACAATTTGAGAAGAATTTACAAGATTTGTCGATTACTCGACTACTTGATGCGACACATTTACCTCGCCGCCGCTTAAATAATGATAGGTGGCTGCATACTGTGTTGAACCAGCAACGTCCGTCCGTCACTTTTATATAACCATTCTTTAGATTTTTCTACCAAGACAGCTAAGATTGGTTATTAAAGCCAATCCCTTTGGTAGAATTCAACTAAACGTCAATTCGATTAAAAATTTACTATGTTCATATAGCTTCCAAAAAATGAACTGCACAGTTATCCTTGGAATTTAACTATACATAGTAGATAAGAATTAGTTGGGTCGAGAACGAAGTTTATGTAATTACAGCGATTCTACACGCCAACAAAAGGTCTTCCTATGATACCATTTGTGAATAGTTTGTAGGTGTTTCAGCAGATCATGTCATGTCCTAATAAACGACCAAAATCAAACACATCCGAAATGAGCTAAACTCTTCAAATCTCATTGCAGGCTTCTACATCCATAAGATTTCTGTAATATTTTCATTGTGCCAACACAAGGAATACAAATACAAATTTGTCGACAAATTCTGAGATTCTTCCTTATTCTTTATTATTTCGAAGAAATGCAATTGATATGCATTGCAGTTTGTATATTAAGAGAAAGAAAACAGAAATTAATGATTTTATCGAGCGTAGCTGTAAATATTCGAATTTAACATATCAGTTTGTTTTGATTTTTTAAATATTTTCACGAAAGGATTTAAAATCTTTATAAAAAATGTACATACATATATACGATTTATAATTGATTTATATATTTCACAGTTGATATTAGTATGTTCGGCAATTTGACAATTTTTTAGGTGCCTCATTTTGTTAGTTTATTTCAAGCATCATAACATCATAACGTAATTCAAGTGTTCGTGACACAAAAAACATTGCACTCTCAATAAATCTGAATTTTCTGCTATTTATATAGCAAGATGTCGCTGCTGAAAAAAGTCTACATAAGAGTTGACAGAAGGAATAAAGCATAACAAAGCGTTTTCATTATTGAGCAATACTTTAAAAACAATGAGGCCTTTGGAACAAAATTCCACATGCTATACAATGCAAGAAACAGTCCAATTACAGCATCAATCATATTCTAGTCTAAAATTTTCTTGTTTGGTTATCGGATTTGGTAATCCAGATAAGAGATTTAATTCCGTTGAAGATATATCATTCAGATTTTTGAATTCAAAGGATTATGTCAATAAATTTACGATCCTCTACCGGAATTGAGCGCTATGTCACTAAAATTAAGTCGCATTTAACTAACTAAAGAACGGTAATTTCGACTAAAGAGTGCAAATGATTGGCGGGAAACATTTACACGATGTGCTACTGTACTACGTAATCTACGAGCCAATATCAATATCAAAAAAACATCATAATAATATTTAAATTAGTGGAATAAAACAAAAAGAATTTATAATCTGCGTTTTCTACCAAAATTACCTCATGCGTGAATTTTGCAACTCGCTCTATAACATCTGACAATTTTTGCACATTTTTTCTCTGTGATCC
>JAHXMU010000683.1:420011-437930 GCA_019455685.1 Philornis downsi | reverse complement strand
AAGCTAGAATAAAGACATGAAGAAGAAGTACCCGCCGCTTCTCCTAAATCTTTTTTTTTTTTAAACATGCTCGTATATGTTAAAAAAAAAAAATATTTATGAAAATTACAGATTTTTAGGAAGTTAAAAGACGCTGAATAGCTGAAGACTTAATTTTGAAATTGTTTTGTTTATTTACTTGGTCTATTGATAAATATTTAATAGTCTACAGCGTTTGCAATTAAAAAAGGGAAAAGAACAGCCTAAAATGAAAAGTCCTATTTAAAATTAAAAACGAACAACAGAAATTGGAAATTTTCGTTTGATAGTGAAAAAAAAAAAAATAATAAATGAAAATAAAAATTTTCATTCAATTTGGAATAAATATGAAGCGAAACTACAATTTTACATACAACATCGAAAAAATATCAATTGAAAATGTGAAGTTCCATTTAATAGTGATATAAATTCAAGTGGTGATCAGAATTTTATGTCTATCATTCCATATGAAATTAAGAAAAAAGATTTGATGATAAGAGTTTGCAGTTGACCTTGGAAAAAGAGTTGTTAATTGGAAAACGTTTATTTTATTTTGAAAAAATATAAATTTATATTCCATTTGATGTTTGAAGTTCTTTAATTTAATACGAAAATATATTTGAAAATAAGAGAATTGCATTCAGTTTTAAGAAATAAACAATCTAGGAATAAACAATGAGGACTTCCACTTAATTTTGAGAAAACAGCAATTAAAAGATTTTGCTATATTTGACGTGAAGGAGGCAGGGACAGCTAAATGGGTAGGGGCACTAGTTAATCTGTAGTTCTTATGAGTATTTCATTTAATTGGTTTCTGTTGTGTTTTTGTAAAAAAAAAATTTAACATGGACGATTCATTAGGCATTCTGATTTAGTCTTAATGTCGAGGCTGTTGAGATAGTTAATAGGCTGGCATAAAAAATTGGTTGTAAGTTCCGCGTATTACCCTCTTTCACATAAGACGCCTCGATGATAATATGTCGTAGAGGTTAGTTAGTTAACCAGCCTACTGATAACTGTTCTAATGAAATTTTGGGACCACATAATAGACTGTGATTTACTGTGTGGTGCGATTTAATAGATATTTGAAAAATAAGTGCTTAGCGCAATTTAGCAATTATAGGTAAATATTCAGAAGCCTGAAAAATTATTCTTACTAGAATGCTAGAACGCAATTATTTCATTACGTTATAGATTTCGACAGTGCTACATTTTCAGATATATCTGTGTACTCATATGCATAAGATATACGAGTATACGTATATATATATATGAAAACTCACTCTTTCAACCGTGGGTTTACCATAATTAAATCGTGATATTCGTATCGATATCTTTCAGGAAAATCTTATCCCTCCCACTTCTCTTACAATTATTTCGTATTTTCCAGTGAATATTGTTGATTTTTCGTCCTTACAAACGAATACAAATGAATTGAGTAGACGGAGCGACGGAAGGGCAGCGTGACATGAATCTTTGAAAGAGAATCATCGTTGTTAGCATTACGTCAAGTGTTTTTGCGTCATCTCAGAGTACATACGAACACACACCCATACTTCTCAATAAGAATAACTCACAGCCATACATACCTGAAACGAAAATGAAGAAGAAAAAAAATAATTATTTAATTAATATTTAATATATAATATATACTCGTATATATACATAAATATCCATACTTGCATGTGCAAACATGTGTAAATAAATTATTGTAACAACAATAATTTATTTTAAGAATAAATTTCAATTTAATTGCGATTATATGAGGAAATAAGTTATCATATATAGTAAGCCTTCCTTCACAGAAATTATACAAAAATATATTAAAATGTGATTATACATGCAGACACACAAACATACACAAGTGAATATTATACTGTATGTATTTGTTGTTTTTATGGATCATTTTGTAGTTTTTCAATTGGAATTTGTGGAAATAATTATCGACGATATCCATCTACTGTTTGGTTTCATTAATAAGCAGTGTAAGCAAAAAATAAAAAAAAAGAATATAACGTTATTTTTATTATTATTTATGGCAGCAAAAATTTCATATTAATATTAAAATTACATTAAATGATACGCAAAGTGGGTTGTATGGCCAACGAGCCGGTAGCCAAAAAAAAAACAAGAAATCAATTTTTGTTAATAAAAAAAAAAATAAAAAATAAATAAATAATAATAATATTGTTATCTCTTCCGAATATCCCAATTGGCACCATTTCGAACGAAAGATTTTGTTATAAAACAAAAATAATGAATGTATGGGGTGAGTTTCTCGACTGGCATGTCCGAATTGCAAAACGAAAGGCTTCACTGGTAAAAATTCAACGAACAAAAATGTGATTCAAATTTGTAAATTCTAAAGAATAAAGGTATATTTTGCCAAAAACTCCTTCAAAAACTCCTTTTGTTACTAAGTTGCCGCAACGATCTGTTATTTAATTTGCTCACATTTCTCGATTTTGCCAGTTCATCTCAAGTGTGATTTGTGGATTTTACAATGGGAAGAATATCGAATAACGAATTTGTCTCCAATTTTGGTTGCAAATGAAATTTCATATGCCGAATCGGTGAACATTTTACAAATGACTTACGGTGAATCGATTTTGTCAAAATTTAATATCGATAAAGTGGAGATTATGTTGACTGAAAATCGCCATTTGAATTTGAGAGAGATACGAGGGCGCTCCCAAAACGAGACGACTCGACTTGTAGACAGTTTGAAAAAAATTATTTTGGTGAAAAATAAGAACCTTATAAAACATACTCGTATGTTTTAAGTTTCAAGGCGCCACGTTGTTTAGTATTTTTATTTGAGCCATAAAAAACAAACGATTTCAGTGAATTTTTAAACATGGACAAATTACTCACCGTTATGCAATTCAATATTTCCATTTGAAAGGTCTCAGTCCAACCAATATTAAAGCTGAGCTAAATTCTACGACGACTGTATTATATTTGTTAGCCGCCTAGCTAAAATTATAGGCATTTCTGAAAGTGCTAAACATCGTATATTGACCGATAATTTGAAGAGAAGAAAGCCGTGCGCAAGATGGTCGCCGCGCTTGCATTCAATAGAGCAAAAACAGCGTCGTGAAGATGTTTACGTAAAGTGATTGTACAAGGAGTGATTGGATGAGACATGAGTCCACCATTTTACACCTGAGACAAAGGAACTGTCAAAGCAGTGGACTGGAATGGGAGAATCGCGTTCAAAGAAAGCAAGACCATAGCGTCTGTTGTATGGGATGCTCATGGGATTATTTTTCTTGATAATCTTCAAAAAGGAAAAACTTCAGACATCAACGACGAATATTATGCCAATTTATTGCATAATTTGCTTTTATTTTTTATGAAATTATAAAAAAATGACGCATTTTGTGAAAAGCAAAGTGGTGTTTCATCAAGACAATGCTTCAGTTCACACATCCACTATTACGATGGCGAAAATTAATGATTCAAATTTCGATTTGCTTCATCACGCATCGTATTGGTCAGATTTAGTTCCCTCGGACTATTTTTTATTTGCAAACTTGAAAAATTGGCCCAGTGGTAAAAGAATTGCCAACAATGAAAAGGTGAAGTCCGTGGTTAATGACTATCGTATTTTAAGAAGTTTGACAGTTCTTACTACAAACCGGGTATGAAAGCTGTTGATTATCGTTGGAAAAAGTGTATCGACCAAAAAGGAGATTATGTTGGAAAATGAAGAAAATTTGTCCCAACTTTTTTGTGTATTCTTCATTAGATCGGCTAGTTTTGGGACCGAATTTTGTTCTGCGAATTACAAATCAATTTGTACCATTTTCCATGATTGTTTGAATATGGAACGCTCTACCACTCGGCTAATTCCGAAAGACATGAATTTTCCACAAAAACCACGTTCATAACGCGCATTATGACTGGTGACAAGATGTCGGTTTAAGATTTTGGAATAGGTACTTCAGACTCCGCTAAAATCGAAAAAACCATGTCAAAAGTGATCTAAAGCAAAGGCACTGATAACTGTTCTCTTTGATTGTCGCAGTGTTGTGCGCTCAGAATTTGTGTGAGACTTTCAGGCGAGAAATAAAGAAAGTTGCTTTGACATTATTTTGTGTTTGAGAAAGCAAATTGAGGGAAAAAGGCAGGTTTGTAGAAAAAAAACCTCATGAATTTTTTAATGCACGTAATTGCAGGGGCGTTCTTGTGATTGAATTTCTGAAAAAAAATGATATGTCCTCGCTTGACAATTTACCACTCCGTGGCGCACGAATTTCCGAAGAAAACTGAAGTCTTTTCTGTTTTGACAATTGAATTTTTAGTTGGAGGAATTCCGAAATTAGGAAGAGGCCTATTTAGGAAGCGCTAAAATAAATTTGACTTTTTTTTTTAATTTTGCTTCATTGGGAAATTCCTGACACTTTTTTAAAATTTAAAATATGGATTACCCGAATTATTTCAGAAATGTATTGAATTAATCAACAAATTATTTTGAGTTATAATAATTATTAAATAATTGGCTTCAATTATGTAATTGTTATAGTGAATAAACCGCCGTTTTATCGAGTGAAAGCCAGTTCATCCAACCATGTAAGTAATAAGGCGGTTTATCATTCCCAGATGGGTCATGAAGATTCCGTTCTTGCACCCATAATATGCTCTTTTTATTTCAATCACCACCAGGACCACGTGAGTTTGCACCAAATTCGCAAGAGTGTGTTGGATTCTGCCTTCCAGCAGAAGAAAAAGTACACCCGCACACATGTTTTTGCTATTACAACTTTTTACGAAGTCGATCGACCGTACTAAGTGGATGCTGTACTATGATAGATTTTCGAGGCCCACATTATTCACTTTGACTCCGCATGTTTCCAACATTCCAGTCAAGTTCACAAAAAGGAGTTATGCAAAAAAAAAAAAAAAAAAAAAATAATAATAATAATAAATAAATAAATTGACCAGGTAGGTTTAATATTTAAACAAGATTTTACAACACGTTCAACTTTTGCAGGCCTAAATTTTTAGTAAGTCCGATTTTGTTCAAATTTTGCACCCTTCATTTCGGTGCTGCGTATATCAAAAAACAAATTTCGGAGCATGCCATGGATGAGTTAAAGTATATTGAGCAAAAGTTAATATTTAAGAAGATTGCATGTATTTGCAAATCTGAAAAGGAAATAGCATCAACACCTTGCTGAAGATCTCGGAAACTATGCGCTTGGAGATCACTTTTCGAAATTGATATCTTTCAACTATAGCTACTTATTGATACTACGTCCCTGTAAAAACGTTTATATTTTACAAAAATTTATATGTTACAGACTTGGCAATAACAACAACAACAACAAGAGGCGTTTTGTTGTAAATGCGGCGAGAAGAAAAGCAAGAAACAAACGAGAAGGAATTGGGTGTTTGGGTGTTGCCATAAAAGTGTCCTTTCTAACATTAAAACGCAAACGATTTTTGCATAATGTTGATGATATTGGAAAAATATATCGAGATAAACACAAACAGCTTATATTGTGCTCGCTCACGTAATTATACCAATAAACAAACCAATTTAAAATTGTGTAAAATTCTGCTCTGGCAATGTTGAATGTTCAGATTTTTTTAAACTATTATTTATTATTCGGAATTATTGTGAATCGCTGCAATATGAGAGAATGGTTTTCTTTTATTTCAATGTCGACTTTTCAACTTTTTCAAAACACAAAAGTCGATTTGGGTTTTTTAACTTTTCCTATTATTCGATTAATTGAATTTCGACTTATTGCCAACATTTTCGCTTATAAATGGAGTTATGAATGAGAGCGATAATTTACCTCTTTTTCAAGTAAAGATTCCATGAATGAGGTAATACAGAAATTAACTTCAAAGCGAAATTTCGATTGTTATACTAGCGATGCTGAAGTCAGGATTTTTCATATATCCGCCTCCATAGTCTTGAATCACGGTAAAAATTTTAGAAGAACAGAGATTTTCAATTGCAACAACAAACTTAAGAAGTCAGCCGAAAGAGTCAATTTTTCAACGATGATTTGTCCGATACGTAGAATCCACATAAAGATTCAATCAGTATCAATAAACACAAGTGAAAACCTAACTTAGGTGATTAAGTAAAAGTAGTGAATGCGAAATCTTATCAAAGACTTTACTAAAATGGGGGGTGGAAGGTACCAATCAGTAAACCTAATTCAAATTTGAAAATACAACAGTTTGTGAAAGAAAGAAGATTTCTGATCATAGATCAATAGTATACAAAGTCATGTTGTAAAAGAACTTTGCCCAAACAGTGAAAAATCGTATATTTTAAAAATTGCGTCATCATTTTTCTCGGTTACAGTGTTTTTGTGAGTTTTAATTAAAGACTAATTAATGTTTATACGAGTAATTACAACTAACTAATCTATGTCAAACACCATGTGATAGGGTCTTTTATAGTCAGTCTAGGCTGATCATAATACGAGTATAATGCCTATCCAATAGGATATTTGCCCATATTTAAGGCTGCCCACTAGTTTTCAACCTAAAATTCAATCTACTAATAGAGTTTCTTTTAACAAAATGGTTCATTTGTTTCTCCATGCAATGTTAGATCATCATATTTAATTTCTAATTTTAATTTTAATAAAAATGATGATGAGCAACGTATGGATTGCTATTGCAAATAGAAAACAATAATTTAACATCTCCATGTATTAGGTGGTTATATTTCTTATTAGAAACGAAATTCTACAATGTCCGACATCACGTTTTGGCAACTGAACAATAAATCAAATTTCTAAATTAATTTGATAATCTTTGCAAATGAAAAAACACAATTTCACTGTTTGTTTTTTCTGGCATATTGAAATTCCCGTAGTCGCTGTGCATAGTGATGTTCAAAATCCAAATTTTTTATTTATTTTACATAAAATTATACGCTGTAAAATTTATACATTGTATTTACAACACTATGAGTATTTTTTATTATTATTTTTTTATTGTTATTAAGATTATTTAATTACGTAGAAAAGCTAAACACAAAGCGTATTATAAATGCAATTAAATAACTGCCAACGGATTTATGTGAAATTTCCAGCTCTTTTTACAGATATTGAAGTTTCCTTGCCAACAAATGTCACAGACTGACATTTCATTTATCAATGTTTACATTCAGATACTATTATTATTTCTCCTGAGAGAGAGAGAGAGAGAGAGAGAGAGAGAGGGGGTTAATAACAACTGAAATATAATATACGGCATATCTATGGCTGCCAAGGTAAATATTTGAAAGAATAACAGAATGGGATGATTTACTGTAACGAGTGAAGGAAGTTGCTGTGAAAATTGAGGTAGTTGCAATTAACGATCATTGCGGTCGAGGTACTTGTGTGTTACAAAGATAACACAGCTGGGACCATAGACTTTTTCGAAATGGGAACAACTGGAGCTACATTGATTAATTTATATGGGTAAATCCCGTTCTCGGAACTAAGTTTACTAAACGCTGCATATATTTCAACTTGTACTAAGTTTAGTACGATGAAAACGACTATCGAACTCTTCAAGTGGTTGAGTAATCGACAAGTCTGGTAGATGCTTCTCAAACTGTGATGTTCTGAATCGTCCTTAAACTGTAGATCCCTTGAGTGAGTCTAAACGACGAATGCGTGTAAGCTCATTGAATGTGAGAAACTCTCTTTTATCTCATTCATGGGATGCAAGAGAACTTGTTTTTGTACATTAAAAAATTGCAGGGAACGTGTCAGGAAGAACGTGGTTATTCGGTCGCAACTCAATGGATAAAAGAAAAGATTACCACAGCTTATCGATAGGAAATTACAGGGACCAGTAAGTAAGGACCGAATCGGCAATTTTTATGGGAGGTATGAAGGACCAGTTAAAATTCATGAAACAGATACTATGTATTATAGTATTTTGAATGTTTCCCTCCGGTTTTAAAATGTTCTACTGCATCAAATGACATACACAGAGGGGCTGATCAATCTTCCAACCAAGATATTACTTAAAAATGTTGACAGAGTTTTTGTGCCCAGAAATACGCCGAAAGACAGTCTTTTTCAATTATGTGAGGTTTCAATAAGGCGGTGCAAATTGCCACATAGCCAGCACTGTTCTTTTGACCAAGCTTTTTTGACCTTATTGCAGCTGATTCTTTCTTTTATGTTGTTGATCCAAGTAAGAAATCTACAAAACAAAACTAAGAATTCAAAGTTCAATCAGCACTAAAAGAAATGAAATATGCTTAATAAAAATCAACTGTTCTTAAAATAAATCCTATATCTTATATTTGTTGGACAACAGCCATAGTTGAGGTATCGCATTCATCGATAGCTGCCTTAATGGGGATGATACTTCAATTTAGTATCACGGATGACGTTGCCTGATTTACTGACATCAAATGCAATATAAATGCATATTTGGTACGAGAAAATTGACAATAATTAATGGGAAAATAACTTAAATGTCGACCACTACGGTTGTTCTTCTCTATATGGACAAAATGGCATCGGTTGTTGTGAAATATTATATTTCTTCCGCTACGCAGTTGCGGGATTTGTACGCAACAGCAGATTTTAGTCATTTCCTCTAAAACGAATGATTACCATTTGAAATTCTACTTACGAAGGGAATCCATTGCAACAATTCAATTTAACGAAGTAGTCGAACTTTCCAAAAAATTCAAAGTCAAGAGTTGTCTTTAAAAATGTTCAATTTTGCGAAATGCTTTGGCTAAAGAAGAGGAAATGATTCGCTCACGGCGTGTTGTTATAAATTTGGCGAATCGAAAAAAAACAAACGAGAAGGAATTGTAGCCATAAAAAATCAAAGTGTACCAATGTTTATACGAGGGCGGTCCCAAAAATAGCCGACCTGACGTATAGTTCGAAAATAACCATTATTTTGGTAAGAAGTGGCGACCTTAAACAACATATATTTTAAGTTTCAAGACACCACGTTGTTTAGTATTTTTATTAGAGCCATCGAAAGTATACGATCTCAGTGGATTTGTAAACATAGAACAAATTGGACACCGCTATGTAATTCTGGTTCTTCGTTTATGACTGTTTAATATTGGGTATCAGAGTTTAAACGAGGCCGTACGAGCAGCCAAGAGGAACACCGTAGTGGTTGACCAATTGAGGTGTTCACGCCAGACACGGTTAAGAAAATTCGCAAAATGATATTGGATCATCGTCGGCTGAAGGTGCGTGAACTAGCTGAAATGTGCATTTCAAACATTATTGACTGAAGATTTGAATATGAAAAAGCTGTGCGCAAGATTGGTGCAGCACTGGCTTACAATAGAGCAAAAACATCATCGTGAAGATGTTTCAGTAGAGTATTTGGCGATGTTTCACCGCAATAACGTCCAATTTTAGCGTCAATTTATAACCATGGGCGAGACATGGGTTCACGACTTCACACCTGAGACAAAGGAACAGTCGAAGCGGTGGACTGAAATGGGAGAATCATGTCCAAAGTAGGCAGAGACGGTCCCATTTGTAGGCAAGGTCATGTCGTCTTTAGGATGCGCAAGGTATCATTTTTGATTGATTATCTTTAGAAAGGAAAAAGTCAGACATCAACGGCGAATATTATGCTAATTTATTGCAGTGTTTAGGTGATGAAAATATGGAAAAAACGGCATTTGGCAAAAAAGCAAATGTTGTTTCATCAAGATAATGCTCCAATTCACACATCCACTATTGCAATGGCCAAAATTAATTAATTAGAGTTAGAACTGCTTCATCACACAGATTTGTTCGCGTGATTTAGCTCCATCAGACTATTATTTCCAAACTTAGAAAAATTGCTCGGTGGTAAAAGATTAGCTAACAATGAAGAGGTGAGATCTGCGGTTGAGATTTTATTGGAAAATAAGAACATTTTTTGTAACTTTCTGTGTCTTCTTTGTTGGACCGGTAAGTTTTGGGACCGCCCTCGTAAGTGTTCCCCAGCATTAACACGCAAACGATTTTAGTGTAATGTCGATGATATTGGAAGAATGTATCAAGATAAACACAAAAGCTCACATTTTGCCAGCTCACGTAATTTTAACAAAAAAAAAAAAAAAAGAGTATTTAAAATTGTGTAAAATTCTGTTCAGGCAATGTTTAATGTTCAGATTTTCTATCTGCTCACCCGATTTATAATGGAGGAGTAATAGTTTTCCCTTGTTTTGGAGCTACATTAAAGACTCAAACAACATTTAATAATTCATATAAGTTATTTTTCTTTATTCGTGAGAAAAATTATACATTTTTATTTTATTTATTTTTTGTACGGCTTTTGAAAATAGTTGATATCATTATCTGTTACTCACTGAAGGAATGCAGCGGAAATTACAACTGTCATTCGAATATATTGCTTCAAGTCATCCAAATTTGTCGGTTTCCTTCTTTAAGCTCTTGTTTGCAGTGATCCTATTGAAAAATTTTCGCTGAAATTCTGCCAAAAACAAACTTATGTGCGCCATCTTGTTGTAACCACGAATAGTATTGAACGTAATCTCTTAAAGTGACACCTTAGTAATACGATTTGTCAGCCACCCTGTATGATTGCAGTTTATTTGTTACGTAATGCAAGGATTGGACTCTGAAAACTTATAATTAAAAAGAATACATGGAGCTAATGGCATATTTTCTTTATACTGAGAAGTAAGCCTTTTAATATCTTACAATATTTGGGTAACATCATTTGAGTGGCGTTAGTAAATTAAAAATTCCCCATAATTTTTAATTTGCTTAATTAGGTAAAGAACGTTCACAATATCAACCGCCCGTTACTGTATCATGAGCAAACCTGCAAAGATTAGTTAATGAAAATATGAAAAAATGTTAATGAGATCAGTCAGACACTCTGCACTGTATAATAAAAACGGTTTACTCCATTATTACTAATTCTTTTTATTTCTTTATGTTTTTGTCAACAGCTGACGTAAGCTATTTTGTTTGCTATTTATTTTTTCTACTTTCGCAGGATGGAACACAAGTAGGCATTATCTTCGAAGTAAGTCTGACGTGGGACAAGGCGTTATAAAATGCTATTGTGTTATAAAATGCTATTGTTGTCATAATATTTACAAATGACTCACAGCATTCGCAGTTCCGTTTATACAATAGAATTCTGACAGTTTCAAAGAATTTGTACCATTAGTCAAATGCAATTACGCGGTTGTAGTTTCTGAAATATTGATCAAAACTAGAATCAAAAACCATAAAAAGAAAAGAAAGTATAACAAGAAATATTACAACTTTAGTATAGATTGCTCGGTCGATACAGCAAGAGTTTCGATTTGGCATTCATTACAGTTTTCGATGTAATTTCAGTGCTACGGGGAGATTCGGTGAATACCAAACAGCGTATTAAATCATTTCTCCATGCGCTGTGATTATATAAAAGTGGTTCGTAGATTCCAAACTTTACAAAACCCTGCCACACATCAAACCTTAAAAAAATACACGAGTAAATAACATAATTCAACTAATGAAAAGTTAACTGTTTCATTACATACATTTTCTGTCGAAAAAACAGAGGGAATAGATCATTTGAAAAGCCTGCTTAAAGGAACGCTAACATTCTTTTTGTCTCTAAATCAACTAATTATAATTTACAGTGCTCAATATTGTTGTTTCATCTCAAGTGTGTTTTGAGATGTTTGCATGGATGAGCATATCGAACAAAGAATTTTGTCTAAGAATTTAAATTGCAAATGGAATTTCTTATGTCGATTCGCTGACAATGTTAAAGAATGTTTTCGGTGTATCGATTTCATCAAAAGCAAATTCATATAGTGAAATCGATGAATTGGCCTCACCCTGGTCGGCCATCAATGTCTTCAACTGATCGTTAACGTTTGACAGGGACATCCGTTTATTTTTTTTTTTGTGTTTAACAAATCAACTTGTTTTATTTCACATAACTGTTTTACATGATTAGTTTCGAAAGTTTTGAAGTTTCTTTAAAAACTCAATCGGATTAAGGTCACTGAAGACATGCAGCGAGTCAATTTCAATCCCATATTCATAAAACGCATTTGCAACGATAAAGAATGTTATCTAAGTGTTATGCGGCGTTTGAGAGAGAAAAATCGGAAAAAACAAATTTGTGGAAAGAAAACTCATGGATTTTGGTATCGTAATAACGCACAATTTCATAAGCCTATCATTGTGAACGAATTTCTTGCGAAAAACTCCAAAAATATCGCCGGAAAACTACCGCATTCATTTGATATGGCTCCTGCTGACTTTGTCTTTCTCTTTCCAGAATTGAAATTAATACGTTTAGGCACCCGTTTGCAGTCAAAATAAGACATAAAAGTGAATTCGACAACTGATGCCTTTATCGGAAAAAAAACGTTTGAAAAGAAAACTGTTTTGATAATTGAATACTTTGCATTTCAATTCCCTGCACATTTTTAACCAAAATAAGCAACACCAAAACTCAATAACTTTAGTTGCTATAAGTATTGCGCCCACAGTTCAAGAATTTCTTAAAATGGGACAATCGAACAAAATTTATTTTTAAGCAACAATTTCTGAAAATTCAAGTCTCACAAATTTTCTTAAAAAAGTGCACTCAATCAATATTTTCCGATTGTTCGCTTTGTAAATCTGTCTTGCATCACATTTGATTTGCTTTACAAAACTACGCTTTCTTTTTCACTGTTTGTGAAGTGTTTGAAGATGTTCTAAAAAAATGTCGATTTGTAACATTATCTTTTATGTTGTCACCTCACTGGTAATAAACAAAACATGGTGTCCGTCGGGAAGGTATCCCACTTTGTTTTGCCGCCATTTTGGTAAACATTAGTCTTGACAGCCCATATTTGGCAGTCGTGAAGTAGAGACGTGAAAAATTTATTATGGAAAAGTATTCGATAAACCAACGTGTTTTAATCGTTAAAATATTTTATCAAAATCAATCATCAATTACTGTGACGATGAGAAAGTTACGTGAAATTATTGGGAGAAACAACGTGCCAACAACACGCACTACTTATCGTGTAGTGAATGATTTCGAATAAAGAGGGTCTGTAGCTGATAGGGCCAAGCATGGACCACAACGTACTGCAAGATCGGCTGAAAATGTTACTGCTGCTCCAGAAAGTGTTCAAAACAATTCATCAACCTCAATTTGACGCCGTGCTCAGGTGCTGGGTTTTCAAAGAACAATTTTGCACAAAGATTTGCATTTGAGATTCCATTTAAGATTCACTTGACACAAGAGCTTCTTCCACAAAACTGTTTACACCGCCGTACATATGTATGCCAATAGGATGTTACAGCTCGCCATGACATGAAAAAGTCATAACGAGTGACGAGGGAAAATTTTTTTTTTAATGGATATGGGAATAAGCAGAATAGTCGGTTCTGGACAACGGAAAACACTCAAATTATTCATCAGTCACCTTTGCATCCATTAAAAGTGGCAGTCCCTGGTGTGCAATTTGATTAGGAGGAATAATTGGACCTTACTTCTTTGAAACTGAAGCGATATCGTGATATGATTGAAATCTTTTTAACACCCCAACTGCATGCTTTGGACGTGATTAACATGTGGTATCAACAAGACGGTGAAATATCGCATACAGCCAGGATTACAATGGAATTACTGCGAGATTTGTTGTTTCATGTTTCATTTGTTGACTTTCATCCGATCCGGTTGTAGTTACGCATACCAAACATCAGTCTCGTGTACTTAGTTCAGTGATTGAAACATTCAAAATACAACAACAAAACATAAACTCTAAAGAAAAACTAAAAAACAAATAAATTCAGAACAAAACAAACAATAACAAAACATACTTAAATAGTTTTGAGTACCGTACGATGGTGAAGCCCACGGGGGCCAAATCTTCGGCACGTCGCGCATCGAAAATTAAATCGCGTTTAGTTTATACGGCGGGGAATCCTAATATGAAGGGTGCAAATTCCTCCAATGCTAATCGTTTCAGTGTACTGTCAGACATCGAAGACATGGATGACAGTCATGAAACAAATATCAAGATGACCGAGCCAACGGCATTAAAAAAACCACCCCCAATTGTTGCGGACTCTAAAATCCCAATGAGGGAAATTCAACATGTCATCGGAGATGACTGTTTTTTCAAACGTACCTCCATTGGTACAAAAATTTTTCCGCAATCAAAGGAAAAATTCGATTTTTGCATCAAGGCGCTGAAAGAGGGTAGGATTGAATTTCATACCTACAACTCAAAAGACAATAAACTTTACACGACGTTCATATACGGACTTCCCAAAATTTCACCAGCCGAAATAACGGATGACCTTAAAATGTACAACTTGTCGCCCGTAACGGTAAATGAGGTACCTACAAGATTTTCCAGCGATGACAACGCTGTTTTCAAAGTTCAATTTGAATGGAGGACATTCAAACCAAGTTATTTAAAAAATATTAAATCCATTTGCAATGTCATTATTACGTGGAAGAAACAAAAACCAAAAAAGTCTGATAGACCTACTCAGTGCTGGAAATGCCTGATGTATGGCCATGGTGGTGACCACTGTAATAGAAAATCAGCTTGCATGTCATGCGCGAACATGCATCCTACCACTGAGTGCCCTTTTACCAAGGATAACAAGCGTCCTGCCGTCTTCTCCTGTTTTAACTGCAAGCAGGCCGGAGAAGTTAGAACCGACCACGCAGCTAATGACGTGAAATGTCCTTTGCGCCAAAAATATCTCGACATCAGGCAAAAGGTATCATCTAATAGCAAGAGGGCCCCGATTGTTCGCCCGAGATATGTTCCACAGCAACAAAATGTCACACATCATGCGCCACAACCTATGCAAAGCAACAGTATGTCATACGCTGATTGCTTTAAAAACAACAACACCGTTCTATTTAGCATAGACGAACTTTTCAACATTTTTTCATCTGCACTAAATGATCTCAGCAGATGTACTTCTAAACCACAACAAATCCAAGTGGTAGTTTCTCTTTTAAAACATGCATACGAACTTAAATAAGTCCAATGTATTGAATATTTTACACTGGAATGCGAACGGCTTAACAACGTATTCTCACCTGCGTCAGTTCGAGAATCTTCTTATAATGAACAATATTCATATAGCTGGCCTAAATGAAACATATTTTAAAGAAAATCATAACCCTTATTTTCAAAATTACTTGCTATACCGAAACGACCGACAAGGAGCCAATTGTGGTGGAGTAGCTATACTGGTCCATAAAGGTGTTAATCACTCACTACTCCCTGTAACTAAAACAGACATGATAGAAAATCTCTCTGTTGAAATCACAATCAGTCCGAGAAAAGTAATAATTACCACGGCTTATTCTCCGAGATATTCATATACGTTCGTAAACGACATCAGCTCTCTTACTCCGATCAAGAAAGACTTTATCCTCCTCGGCGATTTAAATGCCAAGCACACCGCCTGGAACTGTGTCCAAAACAATTCGGCGGGCAAATGCCTCAACAATCTTCAACAATTAAGAAACTTCTTTGTCCATCACCCAAGAAATCCAACATTATACCCTCACCGTCGTAATTGCAGTCCGTCTACAGTGGATATTATTTTAAGTAACGTGTCACGTCCATTACAAGTCAAAACATTGGACTACGAAATCCCGTCAGACCATCGGCCAATTGTCTGCTCCATTTCCGCCGAATTCAATGTGGAAAACACCTCCACATTCGCCTACAAAAGGACTAACTGGCATGCTTTCCAACAAATTATTGAACGCAGTATTGTATTAGAAGTTGAAAGTTATAGCTCCCAATACACCATTGATCGGGAAATTAACAATTTTGTCAAACTTATCCTCTGGGCAAGGAATTCATCCACACCGTTGCACAGCGATAATCATATCAAGCCCCTGCCAAGGGAGATATTAAGTATGATCAGGCAAAGGAAATGGAGTAACAGAAATCAGAATCGGGCTCGAGATTCTACAGAATACCAATTTTATAGTCAATGCTCCAAATTTCTTACCAAACACATCGATAGAAGACTACACAATATGAAGAACCACAAATGGTCAGCTCTGCTAGAGAATATGAAGCCAGGCGATAAACGGTTCTGGAAAATTAGTCGATCGTTAAGACGTAAAGGTAGAAAAACAATTCCACACCTTGTATCAGGCCGTACCAAACTCATCACCGATAAAGAAAAAGCTCAAACACTCGCTATCACGTTTCAAAAAGCACATGAGCTTACATTAAAGTACTCGCACAGTATTGATCGCTTAGTAAATACGACTGCGTCAAATTTAAAATCAGAAAATCCTTCTACTACGGACATTGCTTATACCTCCACCCAAGAATTGTCGTTATTGATTGCTCAATTAAAACAATCCAAATCGCCGGGTTTTGATGAAGTCCCAAACATACTACTAAAGAAACTTCCTGAAAAAGCTTTAAAGCTTCTGGTTTTCCTGTTTAATAGCTGCCTTCAACATAATTACTTTCCATCTGCTTTCAAAAAAGCAAAGGTGATTGCAATTCAGAAACCCAACAAACCAGCCAACGATCCAACCAGCTATAGACCAATCAGCCTCTTAAGCAACCTGGGTAAACTTTACGAAAAGCTTATTCATACCAGAATATCAGAATTTTCTGCAGAATCGAATATAATTTCAGAAAATCAGTTCGGTTTCAGAAAAGGTCACAGTTCTATCCACCAAATAGGACGTATTAAAAATAAAATTCTGTGCAATAAACAACAAAGAAAATCCACTGGCTTAATTCTCCTTGATATAGAGAAAGCTTTCGACACCGTGTGGCACAACGGATTGTTATATAAAATGGTCACTGCCAATATACCCTCATATCTTTGTAAGATTGTTGCTCATTTCTTAGAAAACAGATCTTTCGCTGTCTCGGTAAACAAGAGCTTATCTTCGTTTATGTCTATCCCAGCGGGGGTGCCGCAAGGCTCTATACTCTCCCCAACCTTATACTCTTTGTATACATCGGATTTCAAACCGCCTAAAGAAGTCGATACAGCCTATTACGCAGATGACACGGCCCTCATTTCGTCCAGCAAGCTCACTTCAGCTCTACTCAAGAAGATGGAGTTAAGTCTTAAATCCTGCAACAAATACTTAAAAAAATGGAAGATAAAACTAAACAGTAGTAAAACACAGGCCATTGTTTTCCCATTCAATAAATCTCCAAAAAGAAGACCTACACGCCAAATACATTGCGATGGATATGGAATTAATATTGTTGATGAAGTAATTTATCTTGGAGTGACGTTGGACAAAAAACTCACCTTCCAAAAACACATATCCTCAACCTGCCAAAAAGCAGTTAAAGCCTTCAGAGCCCTATGGCCTTTTTTGAACAGAAGATCAACATTAAACCTGATAAATAAAATTCTTATATATAAAAGCGTTATTCGCCCAATATTGTCCTTTGCATCTCCAATATGGTATCGTGCTGCTAAAACACATCTGAAGAAATGCCAAATTATCCAAAACAAGTGCCTCAAGATGATACACAATATGCATTGGAGGTGCTCCACCTCGCATCTGCATCAGGAAACTGGCTACGAGCTGTTCTTAGACTATATTAAGCGAATAAATGTTAATCATTATCAAAAAATTGCAAGCTCATGCTTTCCTAGAATACGTGAGAGCAGAGAATTATTGTAAAAATATATTTTTCCCAGATAATCATCAAATAGAAACTTTGTACTATAATTGAATATTTTTAAATAATCAATTTTTAGACATTCCTTTCTAATATATTTGACCATCACCTTAATTTTTCACATATAGGTTTTTATATCCTTTTTGCCTGTACCTGACTTATCAATATATTTACATATTTACTTTAGACTTACAATCAATTTATTTGCTGAAATATCATCTAGATAGATCTCATACTTGTAAACTACTACCTCTTTATAAGATAACCAC
>JAHXMU010000683.1:374780-419611 GCA_019455685.1 Philornis downsi | reverse complement strand
GCAGTCGTGAAGTAGAGACGTGAAAAATTTATTATGGAAAAGTATTCTTGGTTTATCGAATACTTTTCCATAATAAGTTTTATTTGTTTTAATCGTTAAAATATTTTATCAAAATCAATCATCGATTACTGTGACGATGAGAAAGTTACGTGAAATTATTGGGAGAAACAACGTGCCAACAACACGCACTACATATCGTGTAGTGAATGATTTCGAATAAAGAGGGTCTGTAGCTGATAGGGCCAAGCATGGACCACAACGTACTGCAAGATCGGCTGAAAATGTTACTGCTGCTCCAGAAAGTGTTCAAAACAATTCATCAACCTCAATTTGACGCCGTGCTCAGGAGCTGGGTTTTCAAAGAACAATTTTGCACAAGGATTTGCATTTGAGATTCCATTTAAGATTCACTTGACACAAGAGCTTCTTCCACAAAACCGTTTACACCGCCGTACATATGTATGCCAATAGGATGTTACAGCTCGCCTATGACATGAAAAAGTCATAACGAGTGACGAGGCAAAATTTTTTTTTGAATGGATATGTGAATAAGCAGAATAGTCGGTTCTGGACAACGGAAAACACTCAAATTATTCATCAGTCACCTTTGCATCCATTAAAAGTGGCAGTCCCTGGTGTGCAATTTGATTAGGAGGAATCATTGGACCTTACTTCTTTGAAACTGAAGCGATATCGTGATAGGATTGAAATATTTTTAACATCCCAACTGCATGCTTTGGACTTGATTAACATGTGGTATCAACAAGACGGTGCCACATCGCATACAGCCAGGATTACAATGGAATTACTGCGAGACCTCTTTTCACAACAAGTTATTTTAAGAAATGGTGATGTTGATTGGCCTCCAGGTCGCCTGATTTGACAGCTCCGGACTTCCTTTTGTGGGATATCTGATATGCAAACAAACCAGAAATGCTTGAGCAACTCAAACAAAATATTCGTGATGAAATTAATGAAATGCCGCGTAAAAAGTGTGAGAGGGTTATATAAAAGGGCTCGCATTTGTGAGGCTAACAGAAGCGGACATTTATCTGATATTGTATTCCGTAAATAAATGCCGACATTAAATAAAACATATAGAAGAGCCATTCTCTTTCATTTGATCAAAAATTATAAACAAACAAAGTAATATACCTTCTCGAAGGACACGCTGTAGTTCTCATTTCAGTATTGAGTAATTAAAACTCAGCTTGCTGTACTTCTGTTTTTATTATTTCACCTCAACATTCGCCATAGGCGATCATAATTTCTCTTATAATTTTATATACAACAAAATGGCTTAAAATTATGAATTATGTTGAAATGTTACCGATAATTAATTTGAATACAACAACCCGAATGACATAACCGCTTTAGTGAGTCTCCTATCCTCGTCGCCGAAAGGTTAAACAAAAAATACAAACCAAATTAAAATAGATTTTTATCACTTTTCATGGTATTTTTACTCAACCATAATTTCCTCAAACGAATTTACCAAAATCGTTCTGCTATTGTGGTATTTTTTAACAACTAACATTGACGACTGAAAGTGTAGTCTTTCTACTTTTCGGAGCGTTTGTTGCGTATTTAAATCAAAGTAGGTACTACCCACCCCACCTACACTAGTCAGCAAAGATGTAAAAAACGTTGGTTGTTTTTTTTTTTTAATGCTAATAATTTGTATTTAGACCATCGTTAATTTATACTCCGGATACCGTGAAATGTTAATGACTCAGCTATTTCTTCGACATTGCTATCGGTGCCGCTTGTTCGATGCCGTCACTATCATCGCAAAACACTTGAAACAACTTTGCATCCACTTGTTAACAGTTCTGTCCAGCTATCTATCATTACCACCACCGCCGCCACCATCACCTCACTTGAGACCCCAACATCGAAAAACCCAAGCCAAATGTTTGCCTTTCACGTCGGACTGGATAACGCACAGTGATTCTGAGCAAGTTTGGAAAGCGATATCATCAGAATTTGCAAATACGAAAATTTCATTTTTTTCCTCCAAAATCTTTTGTGTACCAATTTTAAATTGGTAGCAAGACAGGATTGATAAAATTTATGTTTTTTATTAAGTGCGCAACAAAGTTCTCTCCGTTTTTTTTTTTCTTTGAAAAATTTACCACTGCATTATGAAAACATTTCTACAAATGATTCATTGAAAGTATTGCCCATCGCTAGCCACAACTTTTTTCCATCCTTCTGGCAAAGCTCGAATTCCGTCACGGTAAAAGTGTTCATCTTTTGAGACTATCCACGAATCTAGCCATTCCTTGATGTCATCAAGGAATCAACCAGACCATGTGCCATCGAATGGAACAAATGATAATCGGACGGCGCAATACCTGGAGAATATGGCGGATGGAGTACGACTTCCCACCTCTGGTTTCAACGGGTTTGGCCATGTGAGGCCGAGCGGTGTCGTGCTGAAGTATCACTTTTTTGTACCTCTCCGCGTATAGTGTCCGTTTCTCGCGCAAAGCTCAGCTCAATCGCATTAATTGAAGTCGATACCGATTCCCAGTGATGGTTTCGCTTGGTTTCAACAGTTTGTAATAAATAACACCGACCTGGTCCTACCAAATACAGAGCATAACCTTCGCAGCATGAATATTCGGCCGAGGTGAGACGTACAAGCATGACCGGGCAGCCCCATCACTTTCTTTTTTTGGATTGCTGTAATGAACCCATTTTTCATCATCCATTACAATACGATGAAGAAAGCTCTTCCTTTTTTGTGGTTGAGGTGAAAAAGCAACACTCAACGTCCATTGGCTTTAACTCATAAGGAATCCAAGCTCCTTGCTTCTGAATCATTTCCAAAAAAAATCACTATTATGTCGAGGCGGTATGTTATGTCTAAGCTTGTACACCTAACACTTTTTTGATATTTTTGTAAAGTTAGATGTACCGTGATGTGCCCCGCGATTCATTTATTACTTATTCTGGCAGGATGGCGGCGCATCGAAGAATTAATTTGTCTTCGATTCATAATTTTCATTCCACCATGTGGAATGAGCTAACGGTTCACCTATAAGTATAGGGGCCAATTTGAATTATTGAATTATTTTAGTACTCCAAGGACAACGTCGCACAACGAATCAAATACTCGTATATTGTATCGCCTTCAAAGTTGGCCAATTCTCATATATTGTAATTATGTCAGCCAATCATCAAAACATTTTCCAAATGCATTTTTTGGAAAAGAGAATTTACTTTCATGTCTTCTACCGACTGAAAACGAGTACTTCGAAGCTGCATCAGGTGTACTGTGTTTCAAAAAGGGGATTCTAACGTACGTAAAAACTATCGAGGTGTTAGATTTATCCAATGCTTGTAAGATTGCCTAAAGCCTATTCTATATGATCGGATCCATCATGGCTGAGCACACACTCGTATTCACACACCAGATAATTTTGTAGAAGACCGAAGAAAAATAAGCACCCACCTTTTTGTCCTTTATAAAGCTACCTTCGATAGTCCATTATGGCCAAAATTGCAAGGTTTATATGTTCTTGTAGGATGACACTGACCGACACGAAGCCTTTAGCAGAGGTATGCAAACATTTTAGTGAAACATTTTATACCAAACGGGGGTTTAGACGACTGATTCCTTTACCATGCTTTTGGAGACAATTATAAGGATTCTTACGCGTGCTAATGATAGAAATCTTGGCATACAACTGCAAGATGTTACTGCAGTCTGCTCAAGTAATGGCTCAGCAAAAATGATTCCGGCAGTAAAGTGAATGAAACTTGAAAATATGGAAAATAATGTTGTCTGTAAGCAGACAAAAGCCCTCTTTCGGCGAACAAAAACCCAGCTGTATCCGACAGTAGTCCTACCTATCTTGGCATAAACTGCATAAACTTGGGTTCCGCGGAAAAATATATCATAGTTAGCGAAGAGTATCAGCATCCTACAATTCATGAGCTGAGTACCGATATCCACGCAGCTAAACGCATCAAAATCCAGCTTAGACTGGTTTCAGCATGAAATCGTGAAAACTTGACGTGGCGAATTGGAAAAGAAGCGGAGAAGGTCGAAGCGATTGGAATTCTATTCTGCGTGCGACATCTAAGCAAGTAAACATACAGGATAGTAATTAAGGTTTCTATATCTGATATTTATTGAAATGACCTCTTGCATGTAATAAATACGTGCAAAAAGTTGAATATTTCAACACTGTACTCAGACTATCCACATGGTGAGATTTCGTTTATTCAATGTATTTTTTGAAATAGTATGTTTTGAAAAAAAGAAACGCCAACGAAAAGCAATAAAGGCTGTGCTTCCGCCTTTCACCCCAACCACTGTGCAAACAACCAGTTTCATTCACGTAGCAGCTGTTGTCGAAATAGTAGAAAAAAAGCTTAACGTGAATTAACAATGTGCTCTAACACCTTTTTGTGCGGATTAACACCAATTAACACAAATTATAAACTAAAAGTGAATAGAAATTATTAACAATACTAAAATCGTATGCAAATAATTGGATATTTATTCATAATTCTTTAACCGATTTCAATTCTCAGAAATATCAACCGCATCAAACGCTTTTGCATACAAAGTGAAAAATTCTAACATTTTCGTTTTTTTTTTCTTTTCAAATCTGCATAAGCTCACAGTATTCAAAATTGACAGGTGTCAATACGGGTGTCAATGCGAAGTAACACTGCCAACTACGAGGTGGAGTTGACAGATGTGTGGTTAAGTGATATGAAGTGGCAATGGTGGATATTGTGGAATATACGAGTACATATATGGAATTAATAGAGGAAATGGGGGAGACCTGCGTTTTAGTGAATAATGGGGGAAAAATGGTGCTAGAAAAGCGCCGTGTATTTTACAGCATAACCATTAGCTGCTTTCAAATTTCCGGTTTAAACAATAGTTGAATTTTTGTATAAATATTTCTGTGTGTGTTTCTTTGAGTGAAATGTTATGATGCCAGTTATTTATATATTATAGAAATAACACTCATAATTCATATTAATAATTGACGGGGATTCTGTTATTAATAAAAAGATGTTTCATGACTAATCAACATTTCCACCAAGATGTTTTGGACTAGCCACAATTTCCCTTTTATGGGCTTAGAAATCTAGGTTTGAAAAAGCAGTTTGCGAACACTTATTGTCCTGGGGAACAGTAATTCATCGGTTTAGTTTTTTTTTCAATTTCCAAAGACTGCCGTCAAACGAAAACATGCACATAGCCCACAAAGGCTTTGTGCACCAGCAGTTTTGTCAGCTCTTCCTTGTCACTAAGGACCCGCAGAGCAGAGTGGTTCAGGTTCATTCCTTTCACTGCTTCGCTAATGGCTTCAAAGCTATTACCTATTTTTAATTTTATAAACACATCCCAGCAAAAAAAGTGGAAGTCATTCAAAAAAAGCACATTTGGACCATTTCTATACATAGATTCAATCCATGCATATTTATCACTTCCAACGAATCAGTTCCGAACCACTTCCAGAACCGCCGTTTATTTTTATTTATGATTCCTAACAATTAAAGAAAGTGGTTTCAAAATGAATCACTCCAAAAACCATTTTTAATGAACATAATATGACCCAAAGATGTGTTTTTTGATAGTCGGCTTAAAGAAGTTCAATTTAAAGCTTTTATTTATCCTCCTTTATATGATGACCGATGTGATAAGTTTGTCAATCTATTTGTAAGAACTACAAATACTCAGAGAATAAATGAATCATATAAATATATAGCACGGTATAATGTGAACTACAGTCCATGGCAAAGGGTGTATAAACTTCGGCCCTACTATTTACCTGG
The DNA here is from genome assembly GCA_019455685.1 of Philornis downsi. Taxonomy (NCBI): domain Eukaryota; kingdom Metazoa; phylum Arthropoda; class Insecta; order Diptera; family Muscidae; genus Philornis; species Philornis downsi. The sequence continues at coordinate 413,803 of JAHXMU010000683.1, read as the reverse complement.
GATCCTTTTAATTCACTGCATGTTTATCTGTTTTTTTTTTTTTTTTTTTTTTTTTGTTAGAAACTAACAAATTCGTCGGGATTGGCATTTCTAGGAAACTGAGTTTTTATACAAATAAAAATGCAATAAAAAATCAATTGTTTTAAATATTGATTCATTCATGAATTCATGGGGAAGAGACATTAGAAAATAACACTTTCCACCTACGACAACTATATATTAATTTCATTGGTGATTACGCAATTTTTTACAACTTCTTTATCACAAGTTGTGATGAATATTTGCTACTTTGGTGGGATGTTTTGCAGTAACTAATTTTTCAACATTTAAGATAATTGCAGTTTCTTTGCGGTCGAATATTCATACAGTATCAAATTATCGAAATTGGTTCTCTAGTAATTCGAAAACTCACTTTGCTGAAAACTCAGCTTTTGGTTAGTTCAATAAAAAGATACCCGTTTAAACCAGCTTAATTCGGGTTTCCTCTGTAAACGATGTTAAAAGAAAAAATTAAAAGTTTTCATTATGAGAATGCGCTTTTTTACTACGAGAACAAGTTGGCATTTAATTTTAAACAAATGATAACATTTTGTGGCAACATCGTACTTGTCCAACGGCAGTGAGAATATATTTTCTAAATTTTGAAATTTGGGGGGACCAAAATTTTACTACTTAACTTAAAACTACTATGTGTAAAATTTAGAAATAAATCGGACAACTCTTAGATGAATTTAGATCAAACGCCAGCTTTTCTGATGTATTATAGATTACAGATTGAAGAATGGGGAATGACCTTAAAATAACATCGTTATAGGATAAATTAAATTTGAAAAATTCAACGATTATAGGACAAAATGGTGGAATTGAACATATGTAAGTGCATTCAAATAGGGTTGCATTCCCACGATTCCAACGGGGATATTTCAAAGATGTCCTACAGCCTGTTTTTTCCCAAGTAGAGTTACCATAAAACTATTATTTTTGTGCGAACCAATAAACAATGTTGAAAAAATGTATAATCATAATATATATTCATATATCTTGTGAAAACTTTAATAGTTGACAAAAACTTTCATACATTTTATGAAAACTCTGTTAACAATGCTTTCGTTCACATTAGTCTATCGCTTTGAATGTTTTATGAAAATGTTAACTTAATGATGCCAAACCGGATCGGTGGGTCAAATTCGCTGGCGCCGGAAAAATATGATCATGCTGGCCACTTCCGTTTCCAAATTATGGACATTAAACCCGACCTATGCAGTATCAGCTGTTTGATACTCTATATATTTCCAACTCATTTGCATAAGTATTTTTCATTCAACGCTCGGAAAAACCGGTCCATTTTTTCCGAACTACAGAATTTAACCCATCGCTCAGTGACTCGCCTTGGAAAGAAAAAAATCTCGAAAAAATCAAATTTTTTCCTGATTCTGAAATTTCATTAATTTTCAGTGTACAATTTAACTTTTCCATCTCGTTAAATTTGAATCATTTCTGGAGAAGCTTTTTTATAAAAAACAAACTTAAATTTTCCATAAAATTGTAATTTAAAATTTCTTTTTCAAATTTCTTATTTTCTATTCAATATTAATGTGAAAATAATAATTTTCAATCACTATGCAGTTTTTAGTCCGGTATTGATCAAATGTATGTCAACGTTGAAATTTTTGTTTCTGATACCGCTAACAGAATGTTAAACAAATAACACGACGATTTGTATTTACCTCTCCAAGGAATCTTGGCCCTGCTTGGCACATGCACTTTTTATAATTATTATTTTTGACTCTTCCGCGTATCCTGATAGTTCTTCAATAGGAAGAGTTTGGTACTCTATAATTCTTTGATCATGGTGAGTTGAAAACTTTTTTGGATATTTTTCTTTTAATTAACTGTACGGTTTAATTACCACAGATAATAACAAGTGTATCATATTGCGTTGTGTTGTGTTGCCATCGTAAGTGCTTCCGTAATCTTGTTTAGTTGAATTACGAGCAGCCCAGTTTTCTTGCGAAATTCTTGTTGAATTTTCCTTTTGACTTTCGCTTCATATTCTTCATTTCGAGGCAGTGTGTAATAAAGCTTTAAGAAAACTTCCATTAACCATATCCTGACACATATATGAGATAGGCCGCATTTGTAATTCTGTTCATAAGTTATTGATTGTTTTAAATTCTAAAAGTGTGTAAATTTTACACTCACACTTTATTTGTTGACCATTATTAAAAAACTTATTAATATTGGTAACAGTTATGACCATTAGAGCAGGATATGTTGAAATGTTACCCGTCTACAACATTAGACATTTCCAATGTCCAGCCAAATTATCATAATGTATAAATCATAAACGTATTTGCGTCAGTAATAGTCATCGCAATTGTTTGTTTGTATGTGCTTTGTCCTAGTAATTTGATAATCATACCATGAAGCTTTACCTCAGTTACTTCAACTGTTATTTGACAAGAAAATGACAGCTTCTCCTTTTCGATAGATGTTACACAGCAATATCCTGGCAGGTGCCCACATTCTTTGTTTTAGGGAGGCATTCAGAATTTTATATTTTTTTTTTTTTGATAACTTCAAATCAGGAAGCAAAGCTAGGGTTTCTTCACTGCCGTACTTTAGATATGCGTTCCGCATGTTGCCCTGTCCTTGATTTTGTTATATCGGGTTATCCATTTTTCGGTTTCAAAAGTAAATTTAAATAAAACACTTTCACTTTCATTATAATGCTTGGACCTTCCTATTATGTACGAAATACAATGTTATTTATATGACCGCCTCTGGATTGGTTGCAGCAGTGGATCCTTTTGAGATAGTTTTCGACATTTCTTCGCACATTTCGGGTGGTAATTCGGCGTTAACATGACGGATGTTGGTTTTTAAATGCTCCAACATTTGGGAATTATCCGCGTAAACAAAGTGCTTGACGTAGCCCCACAAAAAAAGTATAACGGCGTTGAATTGCATGATCTTGGTGAACAATTGACGCCGCCAAAATGTGGAATTACTCTTTCTGCAAACTTCTTATGCAATAAAGCCAAAATCGGTCGTGTTATGTGGCCCGTGGCACCGTCTTGTTGAAACCACCTATCGTCCAGTTCATAATTTTCAATTGCAAGCCAAAAAAAGTCGGTTATAACACGGCCATAGCGCTCCGAATTGAAATTCGGATTATCCGCCACACTTTCACTAACAGAAGCGATATTTTCGAAAGTGCGTAAATTGCAATGATGCACAGATCTGTCCACATCTATAACTCTTCCAGTCTCTTCAAACTTTTTTATAATCTTCTCAATTCCTGGCGCAGTAGTAGTCGATTGTGACGACTATAATCACCCCGTAATATACGAAAAGTGTCCACGTTTGAATCACCACTTTTGTAGTAAGTTTTAACTATTTTTACGCATTTCTTCGATTGTTAAACGATCCATATTCGAAAATAGCAAGCTTTCACGAAATAAATAACACTTCAGATGACAGGTTTTTAGCAGCAAATGGACATAAGGTTGTCGAAATATTGTTCGTTCGGATACTTTCAGCAACTTCTATTAGTTTCCTCTTTTTGGTAAATTTTAAGCAAATATTAACCGAAAGTTTGGTCATCTACATTTTTTTGTACTGTTTCCCAGCCAATCCACAGCCAAACTCCAAATTGAAAGAGTTGTTGGTATGTTCAAAGTAAAGAAATACCTTACCAAAAAAAATTGCAGCCTGGTTGTCAGCTTGGTATTAATTTTGACATTAATTGCTTAGAATGAAACCCATTTGTTCAATGTATAGAAGATTTCAATTTAATTTTCGAAAAATGAAAACGAACAAGCATGAAAACCGTTTAACAAAGATATATGAACTTAAAACAAACACTTCGAGTAGCCATCGACAAATCTGGTAAATGCTTCTTAAATTGTGGTGTTCGGAATTGTTGTTAAACTGTAGGTCTTCATAAGTGACTCTCAAAATATAATGCGTGTAAGCTCAATGAATGTGAGAAACTCTTCCATATCTCATTCATAGGATGCAAGGGAATTTGCCGTTTTTAGTTTTAGTTTAAACTCATCACAGAATGTTGAAAATTTGAGAAAACTTTAACGACTATGGGGATCCCTACTCAGGAGTCAAGAAAAATTTCAAATTTGTGGAAAGACTACAAATTCAGCTTATTGGCTGTCTCATAAACGAGAAGAGAAGTCATAATTTCCAAGAAGAACGTAGTTTGCGCACTTTTTCAAGAAATCTAGAATGGAAAGAAATGCAAACCTTCAATCAAATTTTACAATTTATTATCTTCAAATTTGTGTCACACTAGCTTAACAGCTCTCTGTGAATAAAATATATTAGACCTGGTAACTGGATTGAGAACACTGAGAAAAACATAAACTTTCGATATCTGAAATCTGTTTCTCCCTCGTAAGAAGTTGCATCAGAAAACAATGAATTTGATTTTGCATTGCACCCTGTTTATAGAGGTAAGATTCCCTAAAATAACCTTACCTGTTTTATCGAAATTTCTTTGATGGACGCAGCAGATTTTACTTCCAAATCATCCGTATGGTAATCGCGTGATGATGAGAAACAACAAAGAAACGTTCCAATAAAGGAACGTTTCTAAAACTATATTCCATAACCATTCCAAAACCATATTCATTTTTCACTTGACTACGTTTTTTTCTGCTTTCCTAAACTCACTCAAATCAACGTAACCAAAAGTTTAACAAAAGTACGACGCAACTGCGATACAAAATCGCAAACATCTAATTGTTATGTACGATATAATGCCTTCCTCATGGAGGAATCGCATGGAATCGTATGGAATTCCATGAAATCGCATACTTTGTACATCATGAAATGCACCAGTCTTACCTTCGCTTCAATTCAAAAAGTTTCCCAACATTGTCGTTTTATCAAAATTATTTGTACCCAACTGGAAAAGAAGGCTTGCCGAATGCTTATAGACTGTTCGCAAGAAAAAAAAGTAAAAACTCGAAACCAGTAATAAATTACACTTGTCTGCCTTAATGTCTGAAAAATGAACGGTGTATTAGGATGTCTCCGCCTGGTTTTCCACAAATTCAATACTCTGTAGTTGGTCGTTGTTAACGTTCGTTCATGTTCAAGCGGTAAAGCCGGAGAAGTGAAACTGTTGGTAGAGCAGGAAAATCCATCACAAGAGTCTTGCCATAAATAGTGAAAGGTGGCGCGCGCGGTTGTTCCCCTTCGCCATTCTTATGAAATCAAATGTGTGATTTGTATTAAATATCGAATGTTAGACGCTGCCGTCAGTTGGTTGCTGCCTGCGTCTCCCAAATAGATGCCATATTTTGCAAAAGTCATGTAAAAATGTTGAAATCTATTACCGCACCCAAAACTAGAAAAAAGCTTCGAAAATTATAGCTGACATAATTGGAATGGCAAATGCCAGTAGGCTAACGTCAACTTTGATGACGACCTCTAACGCTTAAAAAAGGAGGGTTTTTACGAAAATGTTCCCAAAGTTTTGCGTTTTGCTTCTTAAGATGAATTCAAAAATGTTGTACAAAATGAATACTTTCACACTGACAAATGCTTCACATGTTTGAAAAGATAAATATTTTGAGCTGATTTAATAAACGCACTGGTGTAAACCAGTGAAATAACATGATTTTTGTAGTAGCCATAGGATAGGGGTGTACGTAAATACTAAAAATTATTATTGAAGACCCCCCGAAATGTATATCGGGTTGTTCGGAAAGTTCATTCGGATAATTTGTTAGTTCACCATACGTCACTTCTTAAGACGTAGAGTTCTTTCAAACATTATCAAAACTTCCTCCCATACCTTCTCCAAGCTGTTTATTATTGCTTATTTGTGTTCTCGTGAGTGGTTACACCATTTAAAAAAAAGTTTTAATAGTGGAAAAAAATGAGCGAAAAGGAGCATTTTAGGCATGTTATGCTGTATTATTTCCGAAAAGGAAAAACGGCTGCTGAAGCCAACAGAAAAAAAACTGTTTATGAGGAAAACGAACCAAATGAAAGAACTTGCCAGAAATGGTTTAAACGATTTTCTACGGGCCACTTCTTCGTAACGGCAGCTCCCAGATCAGGACGACCAAAAGAAATTGTTTCCGAGGAGATGAAAGATTTATTTATTGTTAAATCAAAATCAGTCTCAACAGTTCACGGGGCCATAAAAGAGCTCGGATTTGTGAGCAACCTCGATATGTGGGTACCTCAGACCTGAATCGCGTTGACGTCTGCGATAACCTAAGACACCATTTCTGAAGAACCTCATCACAGGAGATGTAAAATGGATAGTCTACAACAATGTAACGCGGAAAAGATCATGGGGAAACCAAATGAACTTGGTCAATCCACCTCTAAGCAGGCCTTTAGGTAAGGCTATTTGGTGGGATGCCAAAGGAAAAGTCTTTCTTCAGCTTCGTCCAACAAATCAAACATAACGGACTACTATATCGCACAATTAGATAATTTGAAAGGGCCATTGGAATAAACACGCCAGAGGCTCATCTTTTAAAAACCGAACGAACTTTCCGAACAACCCGATATTATACATTCTTCTGTCAAAAAAGGTATCGCAAATTGACCCTTTAAAAAGTCCGCTTAAAAAATTGTAACGATTATTTTTGCCGTCAAATTGGCACAGCTGTTCCGTATACTAATGTGAACTTTGAACACGATCTTTCATTTAGATTGTTTATAGTGATCAATTTTGTCAGTTCATCTCCAATGTGTTTTGCGACTTTTGCAAAGGATAAAATTATTGAATACAAATCTGTCTTAATTTTTTTTTTATCAAAAACATATGACGAAAATATTCTAAATGTACAGAGCATCCAAAAGTAGCCGTGATGTTGTGAGATTTGTCCCGCCTTGGTCGGCCATTAACATCTTTTACTAAATGTAACATCCATAAAATGGAGGAAACGATGATCGAAAATCATCATTAAAGTTCGAGAGAGAACACGAATTAATTCGTTCCATTTTACGTTGCAGTTTGGAAGGGAAACATATTAGAGCGAGTCAATTCCCAGATTAATACAACGCATCATAACTGGTGATGAGACATAGGTTTACGAGTTAATCATGCAAATCAGTCAACAACCTTCGGAATGGTGCCTTCCAATTAGCTGAAATCGAAAAAAAAACACGTCAAATTCAATCTAAAGTCAACATAATGCTGACCGTTTTTTCCGGTTATCGCGATGCTGACAACTCGAATTTCTCGCCAGAAGATCCAATGCTATATAAAGAATGTCACCGTTGAAAAAAATCTGATTTGTGGAAACAAAACTTATGAAATTTGCACAGCGATAGCGAATTTCTGGATAAAAACGTAATAAAATGTCATCAAGCAATCATTGAATTCACCTGATATGGCTCATGGCTATTTTTTTTTTTTTTCTTTTTCAAAACTCAAATTATTAGTTCGAGACACCCGTTTTCAGTTGATAGAAGACGCTAAAGTCTTTTCCGAAAACTTTGCTTGGAGAAGGTTTTGATTATCCGGGTTGTTCGTTGGAGTAAATGTATTAATTTGGAAGGAGCGATACAATAAATTGAAATGAATACCGTATGTTAACCAATCCCCGGTAACTTTTGTCGGAATGCATATTCCTGATCGCTGCAAAAATCTATTGATCTGGCCATCGGTTATTCGGATATCTGCTCTGATATCCGTCCATCCACGTATTTGTTGGAAGGACAATAATTGAAAGCTTATTTTTTGGAGCAAAACTGCTGAAATAGTATCAAACCGGACAGCAATAGATATTATTAAACTCCCTCCAAATTGCCACCATAGATGCGCATCGTCCGACCCACATAGCAATTGTTTGAAACATTTCATATGCAGAAAATGTCTTGAGGAAAACGTTATCAAACTAGAAAATAATAACTATTATTTGTCATTAGTCCGATAGACGGAACTCTCTCCAATTTGCCATGATAGACACATTTCATCCACATCGAAATTGATAACATTTTCTGACAAATTTTGTACTCGGAAATTTTTTGAGGGGAAAAAGGATTAAATGTTATTAAAGTAGAAAATAATAGCTATTGTTTGGTACTAGTTGAAGTACCGAAACTTTCTTAGAAAACCCTCAATGATAAAAAGCGTTTGCAGAAAGCAACGTTGAAATCGTTACTCTCGTTATGGGAATATGAAATTTGAACGCTGAAATTTGTACAGTTTTCTATATATTTTCTATATATATCTGCGATATGTGCATATATTCCATATCAAATATTTCTTAGATAACCAAAATACGAATTTAACGTTAATAATTTCTTGCATTCACAGGCAAGTTAAATTGGAAGCTGACCAGTAAAATAAAACTCTGCCCATTAAACTGCTGAATACACCACTAGAAAAATTGATATTTTTCAGAGGCAATTTTACCATTAATTCTCTAACTAAAGACAACATACGTTAGTATTGCAAATGAATTATGAAAATGATCATATAACTCACATAATTTTTCATGAGATCGCCATAGAGGTGGAAAAATGATAACAAAATGTACATTTTAACTGTAATAATCGATGGCATTTTTTACACGCCCTCTCATTTAGCCCTAGACCGGTACATCATCTACCTTATGAACCATCGATAGGTCATGTGGTCGGAATCAGTCCAGTGGGCAAAAATTTGCTCGCACAAGGACTGAATCCAACTTTGGAATAATCGATGCTTTTAGTTGTCTAATAATTCAACAATGGCGCCATCTATTCACTGCAATTAAAAGCTCTGTAACATTTTTAGATTAAATGAATCCTTTTTCGAAATAAATGAAACCTTTTGCCAAATTAAGTGCATTGCATTATCAGTTTTTTAAACTATATGTATTTCTCCCCCTTTACGAGTTTTTTAAGTTCTCGCTGTTTTGTTTTTTATAAAAACTTCATTATGAAAACATGTTTATAAATGTTTCATTGAAAGTATTGCCATTTTTCCATCTTTCTGGCAAAGCTCGAAAGAACTATTCATCTTTTAAGACTATCCCCGAATCTAGCCATTCCTAGATGTCGTCATATGAGTGGAACTGACGATCAGCCAGACCATGTGCCATCGAACGGAACAAGTGATAATCAGATGGCTCAATCTCTGGAAAATATGGCGGATGGGGTAAGAATTCCCACTTCAGCGTTTCCAGGTATGTTTTAACGGGATTGGCCACGTGAGACTGAGCGTTGTCATGCTGAAGAATCACATTTTCGTACTGTGGACATTTCTCGCGCAGAGCTCGGTTCAAACGCATTAAGTAAAGTCGATACCTATCCCCAGTGATGGTTTGCTTGGTTCCAGCAGCTCGTAATAAATAACACCGTCCCATCAAACACAAAGCATGACCTTCGCAACGTGAATATTCGGCCGAGGCGATGACGTAGAAGCATGACCGGGCAGCCCCCATGACTTTCTCTTCTGTGGATCGCTGCAATATATAAATTTTTCAGCACCCATTATAATGCGATGAAGAAAACCCTGTTCACAGGCGAAAAAACGACGCTCATCGTCCTTTGGCTTCAACTCATAAGGAACCCAAGTTCCTTGCTTCTTAATCATTCCCAACGCATGCAATCGCTTGTAAATGGCTTGGCGGGTAACTCCTAATACTGAAGCAAGCTCTACCTGCATTTGACACGGACCCCCATCATGCAATGCCGTCAGCTTAGTGTCTTCGAATTCAGTCGTCTTTCCTTCCGGTCATCAACATCAAAATCACCGTCTTTAAAGCGTCGGAACCAATCTCGACACGTTGTTTCACTTAAAGCAGCATCTCGGTAAACGTTTTGAAGCTCTCGATAAGCTTCAACCAGCGTTTTCTTCGATTGAAAGAAGAAAATCAATACTTTCCGCATATGATGATTAGTTGACGTAAATTCATACATACTCGCACAATCAGAAGATTATGACGTCAAAAGAAAATTACTACTGTGTCGAGGCGGTGTGTTTACCATATGCCTAAGTTTGGCCCATGAAGTTAAAGTTATGACAGAATCGATTAGCACTTACGGCTGGCGCCATCTATTGCCTAACAGCGGGAACTTAGTTGCGCACCTAATAGCAATACAGCACGGTGCAGGCTTCATGCGGCTGATTATTTAAAGAAAAAAAAAAAATTAAAAACTTTGAAAAAAACAATTGCTTTGGATGTGATGTCTTTGTTATCGACAAGTGAATGCCTCTTTAGTAAATGTACTTTTATTACGCTCAAAGAAAAATGTTGGCAACATTTTGATGCGCCTCAAATTTGCATTGCCAAAGATTTTAGTTTTAAAAAACTTAAAGCCAACCACGAGCACACCTCACTTTTCATACAAGCACTAAAATTCTCTTTGGGTGTACGTAAATGTACAATTTCCAAAACAAGCCAGTCACCCGCACACTGACATTTTAGCAGGCCACGAGTTTGGTGAAACTTCACCCAGCCCTAAGCTCGACAGCCCCAGCACCAACATCAACGCCAACAATAACAAAAGCATTTTTGTAAAGTATAAAATTAAACTTCAAGCATTTTTGACATCCCAAGACCGAAGGCCGACATTCCTCGTGTTTGAAGTAAAAAAGCGTGTGTTGGCATCACAAGTTTCAGCGGTAAATGGGTGTGTTTAGACTCGAGTTGAAGACCAGGTCAGCCGGGGCAAAAAACACAAAGTACCATGACACCATAGTCAAGAGGTTACAGAAGGGGAGCGGAATATGAAAACGAAAAGGCAAAAATGTGCACAACACTTACACAGGCATACATAGACATACCACACTACATAAGCAAGTGCCCAAGTATATATGTAGGTACAATAATACATCTATATATATACATACACACGAGTATGTGTGTATATCAAAATAAACGGAATTGTGCCACAAATTGTTGTAACTGCTAACATAGATGGGTGGCCTGATGTTGTTGGCGTAAATATGAGTGAATGGCACAACGACGCACAGTGGGGCCACAAGTGCAAGTAAATTAAAATATTGAGATATGAAATACTGAAATAACTAAACGTTTAAATGCAGTAAAGACTTGCTAAGCCATGCGGTAAAATTTAATTGCTTCCCAGTACTCTATACTTCGAAACAATTTTATCGATTTTTCCATGTTCTAATGATCTAAAGAACGAAAGCATAATTGGGTTTGTAATTCAATTATAACTGTTTGACAAGAGTTTTTGGGCCCGAGGAGTCGACAGTTGATTTTAGATTATTGAGGCATGTGGAACCGGAAATTATGTTATGATTCCATAGGTTGCATATTGTATGTCGTATCGTGATATCGTAAACTTTTTAAAGCACATTTGTGATTCATATTCAAAACAATAACACACTTTAAACATTGATTCGTTTTTTACCTCAAACGAAATTAAAAACTTCCATCGATTATGTGTAAGAAACAAAGTCGAAATTCTTTGTAATTTTGTTTTGGATGTTTGAAACAGAAACAAATTTCAAAACAATTTTGATTAGATTGTCAGCATCAGCACAAAAACTTGGTATATATTTTATTTAGAAATTAAAACAATTTTCAAATTTAATTTTGTTTCGGTGACGGTCCCTGTTTATAATTCAGTTGTAAAAGTATTCCAAGCGCTTCGGCCTTCTGCGCTCCTTCTCCAACTCACCGTACCAAATTTCAATATGCTTCAAGAACCTAGTCTATCGACGGAGTTTTGATCGCCTTCTTCTGTGCCAACCCTCCAGTTCGTTGCCAAAGACTTCTTGCGTTGGAGGCTTTAGGTCCTATCCGCGCAATATGACTTAGCCATGACATTCGCTATATTTGGATGCGCTTGTCCCTGTCGATGTAGCTCACTAGTCATACACTAGTCATGGACTTATATACATATGTATGTCTATGAGTAGACATGAAGGATTAGTGTGCGGTGTATTTGGTGTATTTCGTCAGGGCAAGAGAATTTGGTTATTCAATCGCTTACCAACCCCACAATAACATCATTTACAAGCAATGCTCTTATCCCAATTTCTAGCTTTACTGAAGGCGGCACCAAGGTAGACCAATTCAATTCAATTTGTCTTCGTTTACTACCAGATGCATCTTTTTTGACTTGTTCTCAATGTTTGTTATCAACATACACAAGTATTGAAGGTGGCACCAGCCGTGTTTATTGGAACTTTTCTAATAATCCTCTCCAACAGTATGTTGAAGAGGCAACACTGAAGATTGTGGCTCTGACCAAATGTTCGCTTGCTAGAAAGTTGCTCTTTAAAATTTCTGATTACAATTATAGTAGTTTATACAAATCGCAGGAACTAAGCTCGACTATAATTCCATATACCGTGTTATCCATTTTTCGGTTTCAAAAGCGAAGTTGATTAAAACACACATAAAGCTAAGATTTCGATGAAACTTTTATTTCATTACAATGCTTGGATCTTACCATTAAGTACGAAATACAATGTAATTTATATGACCGCCTCTAGATTGCTTATAGCAGTGGATCCTATTGAGGTAGTCTTCGACCACTTTTTCGCACATGTCGGATGGTATCTCAGCGATAACTGGACGATTGTTGATTTTCTAACAGCATCAAATCGCTTGATTTTGGTATCCAATTGTCGTCGCTAAAAAGTGAAATTACAAATTTTAGAAAATTCTAATACAATAAAGTCAAAATCGACCATATTTTGCGACTCGTGGCACCGTCTTGTTGAAACCACATATCGTTCAATTCATAATCATTAACTGCAGGCCAAAAAAGTGGGTTATCACACGGCCATAATGGTCTAAATTGAATTTCGGATTATTCGCCACACTTTCACGATATTATGATGACCATAATCACCCTGTAATGCATGAAAAGTACCCACGTTTGAATCACGACTTTTGTAGTAAGTTTTAACTAGTTTTAAACATTCTCCGGCTATTCAACGATCCATATTCGTAAATGGCAACCTTTTAACTAAATAAATAATACTTTAGATGGTGGTTTCGAAACCGCTAAACGGATAATGGAAAACTTTGGGAAATCGACAAATGTGGCCACAAGTATTTCGATTGGTGAACTGAAAATGAACAACTATAAATCAATTCAACAAAGTTTCGTAACATTTGGGCGAGTGGAATAGGGGGCTGAAAAAAGTGCAGATTTACAAATGTGCATTATGTGTGTCCAGCGTATATGCTTCCATACTGTTCATGAAACTATGGCTGATTATTCTTTAGAAAGAAGTATTCTGCAGCGATCAAGATACTGTACGAGGGATGCAGGACATGTGATTTTTCATTCCACACATAGCACTAGTTTTATAATAAGGATCCAAGGTAAGTTCAAACTCCCTGTCTGGCATGTTGTACAGGGCATAAAAGCGTATGACAACGGTTCCAGTTATTGATATAGAATGTTTCCATAACTCAGTGTCCATATGTTGGATGTCTGCATGTCGTGCAAAACGTATTACTATTTTGCAACTCCGCATAATACGCATAAAACGCTCTTTTGTCAATATGAAAATTTTCCGAAACCGTATGCGGAATTCAATTTACTTTTATCATAATGTGCTATAAAAATCGCCATAAGCGGTCAACGAAATATGAAAAATTGAGTTTCGGTCGCACAGAGTAAGTACACGCACGAATCGTGCAACAAACACAATGCAAATGTCAATGGGAGCCACTATTTAAAGATGTTGAAGGAGTTTTTTTTCTACCCAGAACTGCGCCAAAGCCGTATCCGTTTCAACAGCATTTGGTTCCAGCAAGATGGAGCAACTGCACACATAGTCAGACCGAAACGAAAATTTCCAAACAAATTAATATCCAGAAGTTGCACTTTCCGGACCCAAGGTCACCTGACCTGACTGAACTAGACTTTGTTTTATGGAGTTATGTATAGCAAGAGGTGTACAAAACGAAAGCAAGGAATTTGACTGAATTGAAGCAATCAATTCAACGCCTGAAGGGTGTGAATAATAATTTTCTGATCAGGCTTCGGATATGCGTGAATGAGCACGGAGGACCTCAAAATTAATTGTATAAAATAAATTAATTGTATATAAAATTAATTGCATAAAATAAGATAAAATGAGATAATAATTGTATAATATAAGATAATACAATAAAAATTAAAACTAAATGAAATACTTTGATTAAAAAAAGTTTCTTTGAATTTCTTATTGCAGCACAATTGATGCGCCACCACGTATGAGTAAAATCATCACGGTGGTAGTGTCTCGCTCTCTCTTTCTCTTGTTTTACTTAGAATACTACTGCAGTTAAGTAGGTGGAGTAAACTTAGAACAATTTGCATATTTACTAAAGCAAAAGACTTTTATTTATAGTAACGAGAAATAAAAAATCTTTAAATGGTTTTTATATTTTATCAGAATAAGAAAAAGTCTCAGACTTTTCTAATTTTTTTCTTTCTTTTATATTTTTAATTTGAGTTTGAAAAGCTCATTGACCGAGTTTTATTTTTGATTTTTATTTCAAAAAATCTTGAATAGATATTATTGACAATTGAGTGATTCTGAGCGATATAATAAATGTTATAAATATTTATTATTTTCGATGAGATATTATTAATATCAAAAATAATTCCTACAGAAAGACTTTTTTCAATAAAACTTTTAATCACCGTGATTTTCTGCGTTAAATTAAATTTTCAAATTTTAATACTCTTTGCATCATTTACTCCTGAATGAAAAAACATAGTCCATCCCACTGTGCATCCACTAGCTCTTAAATGTCAAATATGTATATATGTGTGTGTGTCTTTGTTTTCTTTTGGGGGAAAAAGGTAACATACGATTTTTCTCACTAACCTAGCTAACAAGTTGTTTCCTTTAACTTTTCGTGCGGGGAGAAAAACGCTTTTTATTTGGGTTTGGTTCGAATTTCGTGAAGTCATTTTGGGTGCCACAAAGCTCCGTAACTGCAGACAGCAACAATAGCAGCAACAAGATTTTGTGCACTTGTTGCTTTCGAAACAGGTACTATGTTTTCGTTCACATTCGCTCCATTCGAATGCGATTCAATGTGATCTTTCAAGATTTCTGCTGGGCCCTGCTCACAAGCAGCACGGCGACGCTTGATTGCCATGCTCAACACAGCCATGTATGCGGCCACGAGTGAGCTGTATCAACCAACCACTTGGGGGTACATTCACTTTAGTTCGCTCAGTTCTGATAAAGTTTGAAATAAGTTTTAATTGAATTGGATGGAAGTTGTGTTTTTTCTCTGTTCAATTCTCAGAAATTGCTGTGTACAAAAATGTGTAGTGCCATTGTTGCTAATGTGTTATTTTGCCGATTATACTGCATAAAAAATGCTGTTGGGGGAAGGAATAATAAGAAGAGAATAAATACAATTTATATTTGATTGTCTATTATTTGGTGCACTGCAGTGATTTATTAGTATCAATTTAATATTTGAAACATTCCGTTTATTTTTTCTATTTTTAATTTGTTGCCAATTGTTTTTTAATTTGAACAGCCAGACCAAAGCGGTTTCTGTGAGAAATTTCAATCGGATACTTCGTGGTACACATAAATATAAGAAAGAATTCGTACAGAATATGTTCCGCAATTGCCAATTGTTTTAAATTTTATAACATGATTTGTGTTTAGTTTATTGGCATGACTTCCGGATAATTTCAATTAGCCGGTTAGTGGATGTTGTGGGGGTCGACTGTTAAGTTTGTGGAGGAAAACTTGATTTTAAGATAAATGATTTGGGTTTCATTCAGCACGATTTCTAGTACGGATTGCATGGTTTAATAAGGCCTAAACCTTTGCTCCAATCTGTGCACACCGACCAGTGTGAGTAATGGCAAGTACTGATTGAATATGTATGACAATGGTTAGCGTGAGGCGACCATAGTGCACAATCATTTACGAGAATCTGGCTTTGAGACACATCATAAAATCTTCTTAAACTAACGTTCGAACGCTCATTAAAAATTATATACTTCTGAGTAAGCTTAAAAATGGATGCGTGTAAACTGCTAGGGTGTGAGAAGCTCTCCCACATCCGATTTATGGAATGCAAGACAAATTGATTTTTAAACCGCTACCATTGGTTAAATGTATCTTCCATTTGACACAGCCGTTGTAACTATCAGAAATACTCCTCTAAAATTTAACATAGCATACCTATTTCTGACCATCGCAAAGTTCTAACAACTCGATCCGCTTAAGCTAAGTAGCCAAAATGCGGCGTAAAAATATCTCGTACTCATAAACAGTTGAGAAGAGAATTGACTTCTTTAAAAATCAACATTTTTCAAAAATTATTCAGCAATCTAACTACTTATTTGTTAATTAAAACCATTACACGACATTATATACGTACTGAGATCATATATTTTTTCACGGAACAACTCTAATTGTGGGTGTGGTTACTGAAAATATTTAAAAAATGTTAATTTTCACTAGGAAAAAAGTGTCAGAAATTGATCATTTAAAAAGTTCGTTTAAAGACAATTCTGTCGTTAAGTTTTGTCAGTTCACCTCAAATCGTTTTTGACAGTTTTACAACCGATAGAAATATTGAGCAACGAATTTGTCTCAAATTTTATATTGGAAATAGAATTTTTTGAACTGAAACGCTGAAAATCTTAAAGAAGAATCGACTCTATTGAAAACGTGTACACATGAGTGGTACAGTGATAGGTTTTTAAAAGCTAGACGCGCTGAAAGATTTTCAACGCCCTTTGCTGACGTTAACATCGACAAAGTGGAGGAACTGGTGACAGGAAATCGTCATTTAAGTTTGAGAGAAATTACCGCTGTGGTTTCTGTGTATCATGAATCAATTCGTACCATTGCAAGTTGTTTTGGTACGAAACGATGCTTTGCCACTCGATTAATTCCGAAGAATTTTAATTTTTTCAAAAAACTCAATCACGTAAAGATCGCTTAAGACATGCTAGAACGAGTCAGTTCCAAAACCACTTCTATAAAATGCACTACAAGTGGTGATGAGGTCTGGGTTTATGAGTTTGTCATGCAATTCAGTCGAAATCAGTTTGACATGCAAATCAGTGTTTTCTAAATGAGCGGAAACCTGAAATATCGCTTCGAAGTAAATCAAAAATCAAGCTAATGTTGACTGTTACGGTGTTGAGCATTCAAAATTCTTGCTGAAGGTCTGGACATTATGCGGCATTTGAGAGAGATCAAATTCGTCGAAGGAGGCCAGATCTGTGGAAGGAATTTTACATCAATTTCTGGTCACAAATACAAACAACTATGATCGAGCAACTTCCGTATTCAGCTGATATGGATCCGGCTAACTTTTTTCCCCTTTTCCTGAATCTAAAATACATACCGACAGAAAACAAAAATAAAAGAAAAAATACATTCCCTTGCATCTCATGAAATTCTATTTTATTCAATTATATTCCATTCTATTTTTAGACTCACTCAACGGGACCTGTAATTTAGCGACGATTCCAAATGCCACAATTTATGAAGCATTTATCAGACTTGTCGAGTACTCGACTACTCGAAGTGTTTGTCAAACATATTGAGGTGGCGGCCGCTCAAATACTGGCAGGTGGTTGTATTGGGGATTGAACCTGCTACCATGCGGACGATAGCGGCGCGTAGTAACCATAGCGCCACGGTCGGTCACAGACGGAAGACAGAAAAGAGAATTCCCGAAAAGAACCAAAAAAAAAACGTTTAAAATTTTTTTGATGATTGGATTATTCGTTGGCATATGTGTGTTATTTTTGGATTTTTATTTACCAATTCTTGTACGTCTTTTTTCCTTTTTTGTTTTTTGTCCATATATATTTATGTTCATTGATCTAAGTTTGGCCGATCGTCCGTCTGTGATGCCAGTTAGTGGGATGAATTGGTGTGGCAAGAAAAAACTTGGCCATACTAGAACTTAGGGAAATCATTTTTTCTGTTTACTCGTTCACTAAAAACCATTATAGGGTGGTATTTGTAAGGGGCCATCCTAGTTGCGGTCATAGTTATTCAATAATCTTGAAAAAATATTATATTCCAATGAAAAATATACGAGTATATTATAATACATATATGAGAACAACCCGGTTTTGATACACGACCTTATCTGACGTTGAGTCGATGCATCGTCCACGTTATTGTGGATCACAATCCATGGTGGTGGGAATATATGCTTTGGCCGAAGTTATAGAGCTCGTCTATTTATTTTTTATTGCTTGGCCTAAGTCTGTCGCTACGCGAAACTTGTGCCAACTTTATAAATTATCGTTGATTGTAATTATTCTGTGCATCCTGTTGCCGGTATTTTGATGTTCTTCTTTTGTTAGTGAAATAACTTAGAAAACCAAACGATGCATTGCCAGTGTACTAAGCGCTGATAGTTTAATATCCTCCACAATAATGGCCCTCTCCTTTCCTTTCTTTTTGTCCGCATTCACGGCTTCTAATCTTCCACGATTTCGAGTTATTATTAAGAAATAATAATTAATGTTTACCAGCTCATTAATTCTGTTATTGTATCTGTATGTTTTTTCCCCATCGAATTTTAAGTAATTTGTGGTGCAATTAATTTCATGTGGTTAAAGCTTTCAATTTTCAGCTTTTGATCACGTTTTAGTTATTGCAGTTTTTATTACTTATATTATATAAATTAACAAGCAGTTCCACGAACTAATCTCATCATCATATGATGCCTGTGTGGTTTATATCGTATACAAAACTACAGTGGGTTTTGTGAAACTGTGAAATGCACGTATTTCATATTCTCATTTCGAATCCAATACGAGTGATTACAAAGTGTTGTCTCCAGATAAGCCACAGTATTTGTGAGGAATTAATAGACAAAGGGTATGCAGCCCCACATAGTATAACTTTTTTACCTTAGCCAGACGTTTGAATGAATGTGAAGTTTCCGGCATTGCCTTTAGTTAACTTAAAATGACTCTCTCTAAAGATTTCAATATGCATTTGATATTTCGATGTTTGAAATTCAATATTCTACAAAATTTACTGGTATAAATTTTGCAATATTAGAAACCCTTTCGAGGTCACATTTATTACTTTTAGAAATAGGACATAGAGGAACTATAACTTGAACTGTCCGACTGTTATTCACTTGAGAATAATCAGAACGCTTTGTACATTTTACCAAGCACAACACAACTTTAGACTTTCGTACGTCATGACTTTTAATTTTCATTCTAGTTCCCCAAGTAATCCTATCGGACGGACATCACGGTATGGTGACAGCTACAGTGAGAAAGCGACTAGTTCGAGTAATTTAAAAGGCAGGCTAACAAAGATGTGCGTAGGTAAGCGGGTAATATTTGTTGCTGGTTCCCAATATTTATATTTTATATCAGTGGCCATTATCGACCATATCACCTATTCGACTGACGAAAAACTCGACAAATATAAAGCTGGTAAAATCATTGGCATTCAGTAGACACGATGAACAGGAAAAGGATGGACTCGTTGCAAAAATAGCGATATCTACTGTAGTCACCACGCAGAAATGCATGAATTAGAAAATAGAGACAGTGACTGCAACAACTGAATAGGTACAATATCCATCATGGATGAGGAATTCTTTTAATCGTGCTGAGTTGTGCACACGCTCCAACAGAACACAACGATTGCGGAAACAGATTCAGACTGATTTCTTTTGCCACGGTAGAGAAGCTTTCAGATTGTGGAACCAGGAGAACCACATTTCTACACAAGGATATTCACAAGGCATCTTGGCTATTTCCTGATCCAAACATGAAGAATTACATTTTTCAAATCAGAATAGAAAGGAGGCGTGATTTTAGTGTCATCGGCGTGCATGCAATATATGGTGGTAATAGGCTCAAATCGGTACTTAATTGCAGCTACAGTCAAGCAAACCCTTGAGACTCAATTAATACCACAAAACGCTTTTAAACTGAATATTCCTGTTAATAATGCCTCAAACCAACTTCACTATGAAGAATTGGTTCCGTACAGACCCTAAGGAAAATCTATTACGCACAATAATACACTGCACTTGATGGCATCGCACGCTCGGAAGAAAATATTGTCGAAAGAACATGGGAACGTAGGAACGCACCTCCCTTTCTGTAAAGAGGAGCAATGTATGTCTGATAATTGGTGTCTAAGAGTATAACATCATCTGTTTAAAAGCGATCTAAATGTCTGCATCTACTACCGATGTGCTTATCTTTAACGTCAGCCTTATGAAGTTCTATTGTGAATGAGTTGTAAAAGACTACATCCTATTCTATCCGACCTGTTTGGTGATTGTCAGTTAAATTCAAGATATACCAAATATTTAAGAAAAACTAAATCAAGAATGGGTCAGCCTCTCGTACGACCCTTTTTAAAATACTTTTCGAGAAGATTATGAGAAAAATCCATCTGGTACCATCTTCAACAAAAGCCATGTGTCACTTGCGTATGCTGATAAAATAACCATCGCTGGTTGAGAACTGTGATATGTTACTGCAACCTTTTGAAACAACGAGCAGCGGTCAGCAAATTGGGTCAGGTAGTAAGCGTGGACAACATCAAGTTATTTGTACGAGCAAACAAGGATTTTTCTCACTGAAGTTTAAGATGCCAGTATGGAAATTAGGAAAAGCCTATTTCCTGCCACAGCAAGTGCTATTATGAACGTAGTAAGCGATTTGGCGGTAAAGCCCTATCTCTAAGACCAAAAATGAAACTGGACAGGGCACTAGTCTTACCGGCATTGCTGTACAGCGTAGTAACCATTTGTAATGTAGTACAAATGGATGATTTCGTTCTGGGAAATTTCGAGAAGGAAACCATCTGTAAAATTTACGGAATCTTCATCATTGCCGAAGAGTATCGGCTTCGTATGAATTACGAATTGTATGAGCTGCGTACTAAAATCGAAGCAAAATTATGCAATTTCAACATTCCCTTAGATTACACAGAGGATTGGCATTCTGTGGAATCACCAGCTTCTCTTTTGGCTAATATTGATACATAAAATGCTCCAAGAATCTTTGAGTAGCAAACTCGTTATTTTGTTGCTTATGTAAAACGCTTAATACATTGGGAAGGACTGCTCAGTTTATTAGCTGATGGACCTGAATATTTCAGCGTCTTTACCATTTTGTGTGCCAGCTAGGGAACAATTTGAGTTTGATGCTATGACTTGAGCTGGTCGAAATAAATTTGTGCAAAGCACGAAATTAAGGCATTTTTTAATACATCTTTAATAATATCTCAGAAATTACAGTTGGGCCAAGAGAAAATAAAGTATTTTTGATATGCTAAAACTCGAATTGTCACAGATCTTCAGATGATACCCAAATAACTCAACACGCGTCCTTTCGGAAAGGTTAACTTTTCCGTTTAATGACTGCTATATATTTTGCACCTCGATTCAGTTGTTTCGGATGTCGCTTATTATTATCGAAATTAATTTCCACTTGACATAAGTTCCAAATTTTATTTCATTAACAATTTGGTTAATTATCACGCGCTGTAGTTAATCATGTGATAATTGTAGATGTTCAAGATACGATTCTTATGAAGGCCTATATCTTTCTCCACAAATCGGCAAACAGTATACAACAGTTGGTTCCGTAGCCAAGAATATCCATAACTATTGACAATTTTTCTTACAACTCATGTTACACACATGCAAAGCCGAAGATCGATAGGGAGGTTCTGACCACCCCTGATTAGAAGACATGATTTTTTCTTTCTATTATACGTCACAAAACTGGCCAACCTAATAAAGATGACACAAAAAAGTTGCAAAAATTTTGTTTATTTTTGAACTTCTTGCAGCGATATTCAATAGCTTATACAGGGTTGCCCATATTCGACGGACCCATCTGGCAACGCCATAACTTTTGACAGAGATGTCAGATCGCTTAATGACATACCGCGTTTGAAGCGTCAGTCCAAGCAGATTTTTACCATGGAACAATACACGCCACGCGAGCGCTCTGAAATAGTTGAAATTTACATTCAACAGAAGAAGTCAATTGTAAAAACTCAACGTGCTTTTAAAATATTAAAAAATGTGAGAAGTGCGCCTTCTAAGAACACCATTAAGCGTTTATACGAAAAATTTTCGACTGGTGAGGCTCTTTCTAATCCGAAGAGGCCAAATAAAAGTCGACCAAGGCGATCGGCCGAGAATATCGCTGCCGTACGAGCCAGTGTTGAGAGGTCCCCAAGAACATCCCAAAAACGCCGTTCTCAGCAGTTGGGCATGGCTCGGTCCACTTTACAACGGATTATTCGCGTTGATTTGCATTTGTTCCCGTACAAAATTCAATTGACGCAAAGATTGTTGCCTGCGGACAAGCCTCGTCGATTGGAATGGGCCCAACGAGTCATCGAAATGGCCGATGATGACGAGCAATTTTGGAACAAAATTATCATGTCCGATGAAGCCCATTTCACATTGAATGGGACCGTAAATAAGCAAAATTGCCGTATTTACGCCACTGAAAATCCTCAGGAGATTCAAGAATTGCCTCTTCATGACGAAAAAGTCACAGTTTGGTGCGGCGTTAGTGCGAAAACGGTCATTGGGCCGTTTTTCTTCCAAAACGAAAATGGCCATGCTGTTACCATCAACCAGGAGCGTTATCGCGACATGATGACCAATTTTGTGATGCCAATTATTCGTCGAAAGCGTATGAGGCAGTTCTGGTTTCAACAAGACGGCGCTCCACCGCACACAAGTCGCATAACAATCGATTTTCTGAAGAATTTGTTTCCGAGCCGTTTGATGTCGAAAAGTAGTGATTTGGACTGGCCACCGCGTTCGCCCGATTTGACGCCCGCTGACTTCTTCTTGTGGGGACATTTGAAGTCAAAGGTTTACGTTAACAAGCCAAGGACCGTAGAAGAGCTCAAGGACAACATTCGTGAACATTCCGGCCGAAATGTTGGCGAAAACGATGGAAAATGCTGCAAAAAGGGCACAATACGCCATCAACGCCAGAGGCGGCCATTTGAGAGATATCATATTCAAAAATTGATGTAAACAAATCTACTTGGAACAAATTAAATGAATAAGATTGCCAACCGCCAAATTTTTATTTTTTTCTTTGATTTTTTTTTTTTAAAAACATGGGTCCGTCGAATATGGGCAACCCTGTATAACTTGTTTATAGTAACCACCTCTTCATCGCTTACAAATTTTTTACCAATGGGCAATTTCTTCAAGTTTTGAATTTCATCACCCTAAACGCTGCAATAAATTAGTATAACGAATACTAATTCGCCGTTGATGTTTGACGTTTTTCCTTTCTGAAGATAATCCATTTTGTGACTGTTTCTTTATCTCAGGTATAAAGTGGTGGACCCATGTCTCATTCAGGGTTATAAATCGATAAATCATTATTGGGTGAAACATTGCCGAACACTCTACTGAAATATCTTCACGATGCGCACAGCTTTCTCATTTTCAATTTTTCGGTCAATGTACGGTGTGTAGTACTTTTTCAAATGCCTGTCATTTCAGCTAGCTCACGCACCTTCAGTCGATAATCATCCCATATCATTTTGCAGCTTGGTTACCTAAATTGGCCGACCATTACGGTGTTCATATTGGAAGCTCGTACGGCCTCGTTTAAATTATACCCTACTCAATATTTTACAGTCGTAAACGAAAGAGCAGTCTCTTCTAGAGTAGAATCCAGCTAGAATCAGTCCAACCAATACTGGACTGAGACTTTTCAAATCTAAATATTCACTGAGATCTTTTGCTTTGGATGGGTAAAAAAAAAAAAAAAAAATACTAAACACAATAACAATACTAATACTTACGTGGCGCCGGACACCATCTATACGTCCGGTCGGCCAGATTTGGGACCACAGTCGTATAACTATTCCAGGAATTTATGATGTATTGGAGAAGAAGCACATTATTTGAGTGGCTACCTAAGTAAGTATATTTTATGAAAAACGCCGAGCGTTAAGCAATACCAACCAACTGTTTTCATCCTGTCATTCATGAAATCCATGAGAACAAACGAAGCGTAAGGGGAGAAAACGTGTTTTTTTTTGCTTGATGCGGAATTACCCTATTGTAGAAGAAGTTTACTGTTAATTTTTTCAGTTTTGATTGTCATGACTCATGTTATACTTATTCCATAATTTATTAGTATACGTTGTCGTCGTCAGAGCAGATTGGTCAACAAAACATAACGCCCACATCACAATCGTAAATATTCATAAGATACTGAACTAAAAGCTAATGGACCTCTATTCTCGACTCGTGGACAGAGGGATAGATGGGTTTGCGGAAAATCTCGTGCACACTTTGCGTCGTATCAGGCCATATCTAGTTGTCAATTTCACAAAAAAAAGAAACAACCAGCATTAAAAAACAAAAAAACCAATAACGCTGTTGCATACACATATCGATGTAAGCAAAAGATGGATTGGTTTGGTCGACTTTGTGGAACCCTTGATAATGCTTGCCAGCATAAAGGAAAATGATCACTGTTGGACTAATAATAATAATACGAAATTCTAATTGAAACTTTCATACTCGTATGCTTGTTTAAATTAATAATTTATAAAATGAGGATAGACGTTTATATTTCGAACATAACCAAAATCATATTAAATGTCACTTTATTTTATTTGAAGATATTCACAATGAAAATCAATACAGTTTTAAAGGCACTTAAACTAAATGTTTATAAATGAAACTTAATATATTTCAAATCAAAATATTCACGGCGTTGATCAATAAATTTATGCGCACATTTAAATCACTTCAAAAACCACTTTTACCAAAATGGATTGAATGCTTTAAGCGTATTTTCAGGCTTAGAAATGCATAGAGTGAGTTTCGAATCTGTGATTCATAGAGAATGATTCATAAAATTCAAAGTTCAACATTTCACCTTCACCGGGTATTGACCGCATAATAATTCCGCTTAAAGTTGGCACAACAGTTTGGCGGTTTGTTTATCGTCAAATTGAATCGTTGAAAATGTTACAGAAGAGTTATGGCGAATCGATTTTTATCAAAAACATATGAGCGGTACAGTGCATTCAAAATCGACTTAGCTCTGGTCAACAACTTAAATTGAAGTTAAAGTCGGGGTAAAGAGAAAGTCAAATAGTGACTAAAAATTGTCATTTATGTTTGAGAGAGGTAGCCGCGGGACTTTCTGTGTCTCACGTATCAGTTCGAACCACTTTACACGATTGTTCGGGTAGGGAAGCGTTGCTGTTCGACTAATTCAAAATGACCCGAATATCCTCCAAAACCTCAATCGCTCAAAGGTCATATCCCACTCTACATTTATAAAGTCCATTATAACTGGTGAGTCAGAGCTCTACTAGTTTGACTTGCAATCCAGTCGACAAGCTTCCAAATGTCGCCATCCAACTGAGGCGAAACGAAAAAAAAGAAAAAACACAAAATCGATCAAAAGTCAAGGTAATATTGACTATTTTCCTTGGTATGCATTCGGAGTTTTTGCCAAAAGGTCAGAAGATAAATAAGAAATATTATCTGGGCCTCATGCGGCCTTTAAGGAAGAAAATTTGATTCGCCCGTTTTCAATAAGTATATGTAAATACAGTTTTTTTCCTTTTGGAAAATATTTCCATGATTGGATTATTGGTCAGCATAAGTGCATTATTTCGGAGGCGGCCAATTTCTAAAGCGATACAAAAAGTTTGGAATACTAATAAATATTTTGTGATTTATTGAAGACTTGTTTTGATAGAACGTATAAGAGCTCGCACTGCCATCGTGTTCTATTTGTTTTTCTCAATTGGCTGAAGACTTTTAGCAGACAACGGCCGTTCCGTATGATCCTCTAAAGGCCACATTTTTCGAAAAAAAAAAATAGTTCTTCGACGCCTTTGATACTATCATATTGTTAAGAAATAAATGCATAGAGAAATTACACTACCAGAATATGCCGCTACTGGGTAGCGTATTAAATAACCAACTTAATAGAACTTCATAGGCCAGCCAGTATGCAAAACACTAACAATCTACAATAAAAATCAACTGCAAATATCAACATATCACACTGACTACGGTGAGTCATTGACAGAGGATAGAGCACCGCCGCGCTATTCCGTACCAAGCTGCGAATGTGGTTGGTCATAAAAATCATCGCCGTCCCATTAACATTTCGAATGCAAAAGGCAACATTCCAAAGAGGCCAAATCCGTCTGTCGCCGTAACTGGTTTGGTTGTATTCCACCTAAAAGTTAATATGCACAGCGACAGCGAAAGAACCTGGTTTTGTTTGTTATTTTCTGGAATTTTTATTATTTCGAAAATTTGTTGTTTTTTTTTTTTATTTTAAAATACAAATGAATGATTTGTTCCAGAGAAAGGCCGGATGATCATGAAGAGGATAATGGGAATGATGGAAAATTAATTTCAAGTACCAAATGTTATGTATACGATGATAGGAGTGAGTATTCGATGAAATTAATATGGAGACCTTAAACGGAAGTGCTATTAAACATGTAGTATCTTTCGTAGTTAATGGATTTACATTAGCATGTTGGCAAAAACCTTATTGTAGAAATGGGAAATGGACAAGATATTGGTAGCAGGTAGCGAATTTCCATTAAATCACTTGGATGAGAAAGTCATCAAACTCACTTTTAGCGGTTTATCATAAAAGAATTTAAAGGGAAATCAATATTGCGCCCTTAATTGCTCAAAAAAAAAAAAAAAAAATATTATACATGACATTATTTTACATGACATGATTGAAACCGCTGTATCGCCGTTTTGATTAGATATTTAGACAATTAGACTTACGAAAAATATTGGGAGGATAATGAATGTTGATTTCGAGATGCTATTTAAATTATTCTTAAATCGCCAAAATAAAGGAAAAAAAATCGCTACAATATAAATGCGTTTATAACTCGGAAACGGAAAGTCCCATCGCCAAAAAAAAAATGAACCTGTACTTAAGAAGGAGATTTGGATTGTATCGACTTCAATATTTAAAAAATCGCTAAAATAAAATTTAGCTTATATAAAAAAGTAGATACACACGCAATATGAATGGATATTAGGATATTTTTAAGACTTTAGTTTCGGCGATTTTTTATTATGGAAACCGCGCTTAGACAATTCCTGCCGCGATGGAAATAGGACATTGTGGCTGAGAAAAGGGTTGTTGCATTTACGGCTGTTGTGCCACTTGTTGTGAGTAATTGCTATAAGGAGATGAGGACTGCCAGGCTATATTATCAAGCGAAGAAAAAGGCTGTAAGAAGTGTGAGAAAGCGTAGACATGGAAAGGCACGGGCCTAGAGGTCAAGCACGAAAAATTCAGCAATGTTAGCGATGAAAATCTGCTCGCAGATGCAAACAATATGCTGCAGTCATGTTGAGAGCATTTCTATAAGCTATCGATTCCGGATGGTGAACAATTCATCGCATTTACCGACGACTGCATGGTAGATAATCTATGTAGTAGCACCGAGCCAAAGCAAGATCGAAGACTTAAGAATAATAAATCTGCGGTTACTGGTGGCCGGCCGGCAGAGCTGTTCAAGACCTGTGGCGTTAAGCCGATAATCAGCATGCATTAGCCGCTAAGAACGATTAAGATCAAAGGATACGTTCTTTTCCAAAAAAAAAAAGCTATTCCTAGTATGTGTATCAACTATCGCGGCAACAGTCTTCCACCCATCGCTCCTAAGGTTCTGGAAGTGTGATATATGAAGGACTAAAACCTGTTGTAGCTGAAATGATTAAACTTTATCTGTGCGGATTTAGACCTGGTAATTCCATAAGTGACCTAATATTTATATTACTGCAAATCCTGGAGGAGACCCAAGAAAACATGTCGACACATACCATCTTCTCGTTAATTATAAAGCCTCTCTTGGCGGACCGGTACGACAAAGACTGTATGACGCTATGATCAAATTTGGTGTTCCTGATAAACTTAAAAGTCTTTGCGGGATAACACTGATTGGCATGAGGTCTCTATTATAGATAGGCGAAAATCTTAGCGTCATTTTATGCTTAACTAGAACTTAGATAAGACTGCAGACTACAGTCGTCTTCACCATCTTTAATAAAAGCCATAAGCTACCCGCCAAAGATCCAGCAGAAGTGGTTCTGTCAAGTTATGTATTTCGACAAATAAACAGTGTGCTCGTTTGGGAAGCCGCATGAATGTTGGCAACTGTAGCTTTGGTGTGGTGGCTGAATTCATCTAGCTGGGCTCCGTCGTGAATAAAATTAATGATGTCAGCTTGGAGATTGTAAAAAGATTATTACTTGAAATCCGATATGAGCTTAACAAGTGATTGAATAACAAACAAGACTTCAACTATACCAGACAATAATTTTACTTGTCTTGCCGTAGGGTGCAGAATACTGGGCTATGGTAATTATAAAAGTCTTCAAGAGAAATTTATATTCCGGATAGTATCCGGATATTAACGTATGAACCATGGTTATATGAGTTTGGCACCATTATCGATATGGTTAAGTGCATCAAAATACAGCGACTGAATTGGATGGGTCACATTTCGCGGATGGGCCCAAACGCTCTAAAAAAAATCAAAATTTTGAAATTCTGGTAAAACTTGGTATAAACTTATTTTCTATTTGCGACACATAATAGATAAAAATGCATTATATAGTCGTCATCTATGTAAGCGGAACCATTGGCGTCAATGGGTGCAATCATCCGCCTGAAGTCAACTGCTGTGCTGTTTTGACGATTGTATGTACCGTTTTTGAATTATGGACGTATTTTCGTTTTGTCACCTTTATATTTTTACGATTTTGGGGAATTAGTTGGCACCATACGAAAGATGTCACTGTGCAGGCTCCTTAGAAACCCCCGTGTTTCCCCGTTTAGCAGCTCCATTTCTGAGATATGGGATTTTTTTTTGTTAATTTTCGAATTTTTATTAATTTAGAGTTTTTCAAGGATACAGCCGTTGAACTGAAATATTCAACGAAGCTACAAAATTTTCCCAACTATACTCATTGCAGAAATCCTCCTGAAAGAGCACTACATATTCGGCAGTAATTGCATAAGGTGGCGCACCAATTTTTTATAATTTATATTGTGTTGAAAATTCAGTTTCATTTTATATAACTAATTGATTTTGAATATGATGGTCTCCATGACCTCCATGCTCATTCACGCATATGCGACACCTGATCAGAAAATGATTTATTGCGGAATCGCCTCAATTATTGTTTTAATCGAATGCTTCAATGCAGTCAAATTCTTTGGTTTCGTTTCCTACACCTCTTGCTTGATATAACCCCATAAAAGAAGTCTGATGCGGTCAGGTTAGATGGTCTTGGTGAAGTTCCTGGATATTAATTTGTTTGGGAATTTTCGTTGGAGCTCCACCATAACCGGTCTGGCTATGTGTGCAGTTGCTCCATCTTGCTGGAATCAAATGCTGTTAAAACGGATACGTCTTCGGTAAAGTTTTGGGTAAAAAAAAAACTCATTCAAAATAGTGGCTCCCATTGACAGTTAACGGTAGCACGATTCGTGCGCCATCCTGTGTTTCGACGGTGTTTACATTTGCCTTTATACAGTGTTATACGAAAGCTTATATTAATAGTACACATTCGAAGGTATTCGAATATAAATATCATTATGCAGGTCTCTATTTGATACCAAAAATGGCATTAGTTGCTATTTCCGGGAGATAAAATATCCGAAGCATTTTTTCAGATTTGGCCAAAGTACTCTTCTACAAATTTCCCATACAGTTTGTAACAATCGCTAGAAAATATTCAAAGATTCATAGTACTAAAGCTTTTACGCTTGCGAACTGCTGTGTAATCCAAAATCAAACTGTATAAAATCTGATTCCTACATGCAAACTTTCTTTCACAGAGATCTCACAGGGAAAAGTCAATTCAAACTATTTAAAATTGTGGCCGCTTTTCTTTTTATTTACCTTTCAAATCCACACCTTCCCCCTTCGCCATACACTGTGTTATATTTTGAATCAGTTTTTTCGTAACTTCTGACGAACAATGTGTTAAATTTTTCTCCTATGCGATTGGAAAAACTTTCCATTGACTTTTGTTTCAATCCACATCCGGTTGATATTCAGGAAAATAAATGAAGAAAGGAAAAAACAAAAGAAATCTCAATTGTCATTCTTGTACTACATGGGTCACAACCAAAACTTGCACTGTTCCACCAAAGTTTTAACAGGAAAACGACAGTAAAAGTCACTTTCGAAAACTAAAGAGTTTTTCTATCCTTTTTAAATATTCGTTAACCTTTTCCTACCTCATGAGGAATTGAAAATCTTAAGGGAAATGAAGCAGAAACGAAACGGATTGCTGGAAAAGTGACACATATGAAAACTTGGCACGTAGAAATTAGAATTTTTGTTTTCCGGACGTCAAATAGTAGCTGCATGATAGCTTTTCACATAGTTGTAATTGAGACTGATGAAGAATATTTTAAAATCCAATCAATTCTCTTAAGCTTCAATGATGTTGCTGATGAAGTTGTAGCATGTGATTGACAACGTTCTTTTTTTGCTTTTTTCCTTTTTTTTTTGCATATCTAATGAAAGAAAATGCAAAAAATCCACCGACAATCCAATATTGCAAATTATGAATTGAATCACACGTATCACAGAAAGGGTATGACGTTCTGTTCCATCTTTCTTACTGCCACGGAGAAAACTTCACCGTCAGCCGTCAGTTGATGTGACAGCAAAACATTTGTTCGAGAAACAATGTTGCAGCGCAGCAAATTGAGGTCATGCGACCGTCAGACACCAGACCTCATCGTCTCAAAGTGGTGCCACGACAACGAAACGGGGCCAGCAAATGGTGACAGAAAAATTGCAATACAGAAAAATGCATTGAGAAAAATAACAAGAATGTATGAATGGATAAACTGATGACAAAAAAAGTGCACAAAAGAGGGGGAAAACAAAGTGAAACCGTCAGGACGGACACGAAGATTTCATAAGAGCTATGAGTGCCATCAATTTACTGGTATACAGAGATCAACCCCATGTCAGGTGGATCTTTAAAACAGTGTTTGAATTTGCTCTTGAGCGGGCACGCAAGATGGTATAAATTTTGAAGAATTAGCACAATATCTGATTACCATAAGCAAGAAACATTTCAGAGACAAGAGGTCGGGAAGCTAAACAAAACGGGTGAGGACATTGACAAATTAGATTTTCGACAGGGAATCTCACCTGGTCACGTTTTTGGACTTGAAATTGCAGAGAGTAGCTTCTTTCTAAAACGTTGTAGATTCTAAGTGTTTGTCTTCATTGTTATGATCAAAGTACCATATTTAATATAAAATGCTATCTTGGCCTGAAATTCAAAATACACATCTCTTTAAAAGCCCATTTGAAGGGATTATCAAAATTATTTTTACCGCTAAGTTGGCACAATTATTCTCTATGTATACGGGGATTTTGAGCGTGCCATGTCAGTTCTTTTCAAATGAGCTCTGCGATCTTTACAATGGGTAATAAAAAGAATTGGACTCAAATAGTTTCGAAAACCTAAGTTTTCTTCAGAACGTCAGAATGTAAAGTCGCTGAAGACATGCTTGAATTGGTTAATTTTGATCTCACACTCATGAAGCGTATTATAAACGATGATGAGACATAGGTTTACGAGTTTAACAGGTAAATCAGTCCACGAGCCTCCAAATAGCGCCTTTCAATCACATCACAGCCGATCAGAAGTCGAGGCAAAGTTGAACATTTTTCCATTACCGCAGTATTGTGCACTCGGAAGATAAATAAAGGGTGTTATTTGGCTATTATGAGGTGCTTTCGAGAGATCAAACTCATCGAAAAGGTTAGATTTCTGTAAGTGATTTTTGCATCTCGACAACGCTGTCAAGACTGTCTCTGTAAGAGAATTTCTGGCTAAAGAGAATTCGCGCCGTTTCTAATATTTTGGGCGATTTGCATATCCCATTTGCAATCCAATATATGAAACGAATTCTTTGTTTGATATTTTTATTCATTACTAAAATTGCAAAGCACAACATTGAGGTGACCTGACAAAATCAAGCGCTGTAAACAAACTAAATGACAGATCGCGTTCAAACTTTACGTCAGTGTAGGGGACAATATAGACCAGTCGCGGTAACTTTTTGATGAAAAAATATTTGACAGTGCCTTTAAGTGGGCTTTCTAAATTACACTTTATATTTCTAATTTATACTTTCGCTTCCTACGTCAAATTGTGTCCCTACACAAAAAAATTGCAGTAAATTTGGTTAAAAATTGCAGAAAATTTGGTCACAACAAATACATCAAATCTGCTCAATACTAGTAAATTTGATTTGAAACGAGTAAGTGGAACCTAACTTGACCAACTTTAACTAACTAACTTTAGTACACAAAATAAGTATGCAAATTTCCTCGAATAACGTTCTCACTTATTTTCAGTAAGGAGATATTTGGCGCCATATGTATATTAATTTGAGCTCGTTTTGACTCCAAATTTTCTCATTATTTAATTTATTTTATTGTATTTTGTTTACATTTACAAATTACAAATGCGAGCAAAAACCTAAAAATGCTACAAACAAAATGGAGCAAATATTTTATTTTTTTCTATTAATTCCATAAAATTTCAAAATGTTATTACATTTTTTGTAGGGGAAATAAAAAAAATCGAGTCCAAGTATGGAAACGACTCTCAAATTCAGACTCCAATTCCGACACCACAGCGCTGGTTCAAACGAATGATAGGGATGATGCAAACGAAGTAAAAAACATTTTCAAAAAATGTTTGGGTAAGAATGATATCCCCTTATAGTTATTGGTCCAAAATTATAAATTAAACCAGTCAAAAGCTATATCTATCTAGAAGAAAGTAGCGAATAAAAGGGGACCTTCAAAACCAATAATTGTGCAATTATTGTCGCCTCTGCGATTATACCCTTTCCCTGGAGATTTCGCCTCCTCTTTCACCATGTGATACGATTGCCAACTTCGAAATCTTGTCACCATTACTCGCGAATTACGACTTTTATTGGCAGCAAATGCTATTGTTTTCGATGCCTTTACAAGTGAATACATTTTTGAAATTGCTTTAAAAATTTATGGTAACCTTTTTTTTTTGCAGAAATTGATTTCATGTTTGCAACTACAGTAAAAGCGTACGAACAACCAACTGAATGAAAGTTGGGGCCAACAAACAATGATGTAAAATATCTGTATGCCGGATTTATTGCAGTAAATAATTCATTACATTGGGATTGCATTGCGGCAATTAATAAATTTGATTGATTTTCAACGACTCTTATTGTGGATGCTTCCCCTTTGAAATAAACGATTTCTCTGTATGTAAAAAGTATGCATTTTTCTATGAAATTCTCAGATGGGTGAACATTTCTGTTTGAAACTTTCTTAAATATTCGGGTGACAGTTCAATTGTGGACGGGTTCACTTTAAACAATACGAACTTTTGTTGGTGAAATGAATACTGTAATGTTTTAAGTGACTTTAATTTATCAACATCATGTTATCTGAGCCTTTGTTGGCGCTCATTGAGAAATTTGTTTGTTTTATGATACTTTTTTGCTATTTGCCAACATTGACGCGTGATCTCTCAGGGGACTGCCTGCGACGAGTTCATCAACTTTGAATAACTTGGAATAACATCGCAATTAAGAGAAATCTGCCAGCTCAAAGAGGCACAAATAAAACATTTATAAAAATAAATTTGTGCTGTCTCATATTTATTAATTACTGGGGATTTCATAGGGATGACAATGAACTCTTTGAAAAAATCTGTAAACAAATTTAAAAAAATAAATAAAAAATTTGTCGAATTTGGAAGACAGAGGAAAAAATAAATAAATGTCAAAATAAAAATTACAATAACATATTCGCACAATTGTATTTAATATAATTTTGCGCTCTGACACCAAGACTCGTTCAATGTTGCGAAGTTGTGAAAGACTTAATGGTTCTCTATCAACTGTGTGACCAATGGAATTGTATCATTCCTATCATCCGTTTGAACCAGGGCTATTGTGTCGGAGTTGGAGTCTGATATTAAGAGCCAGAGTTCAACAAATTTGCTCGTTACCGGAGTTGAAGCCAATTCTTTAGGCGCCCGATCAAAACGTATAATAAAATGTTTAAATTTCACGCAATCAGTGAAAAAAACACCACATATTTGCATCGTTTTTACATATCTGCACTCTATGACATTTTTTAACTACATTCAAATATTCATATAGTACTCACGTAAACTTCCCAACATGGTAGATATAAATCACAAATTTTCAAAGGAATGCTTACCTAAAAAGACAAAGAAAGGGCCAAAATTATATTTCAACAAGATGTCAAAGCAGTTATCATAAATTGTAATATATGTATAAATATACAAAGTGTTGGCATATCCATAAATTTACTAAACACAAACAATTGCAGCTAGGAATTAAATATTCCAAAAAAAAAAATATTTCATAATTTATGGGCCGTACACATTTGGACAAAGAAAAATTGTAAAACAATTATTTGCACTGGAATATTTCGAAAAAATTCCATTCATCATTAATTAGATTTTTTTTTTGGAATCCTGTAAATTGATTTCAAGTTTCTACTGGCAATACCTCTTCAATCTTCTTCAACAATCGATTCAATTTTTTTTCCGCAAATTCGAGAGCCACACAAAATTTTGATGTATAGCAGCAATTTAATGGTGTAGAGCAAAATGGACACAGTGGTTCTGAATACCGTTGCATAATTCCTCGGCAGTATATTTTCGAAATAAGCGTATTTGGCGTAATTATTTTCCTACACAAGAATGAGCGTTTGCTGTGAAGAAAAGCGTATGCCAATTTTTTTCCAAAACAATATATTCTTATTGAAAAACTTGTCCAATGACATTTCATTTTATAGAAAACGTTTGCAGAAATAAGTTCTACCTTCGTAAAGTTTATCCAGTTTCAGCACAGAGAAGAGAATTTGTTCGTACAAAAAATATGAAGTGCAGAAAAGTGGAAAAACGTTAAGGAAGCAATGTTACAGAAGACTACTAGCAAGTTTTTCATAAAGAAAGAAAGTTTTCTTATAGAAAATTTTCTTGTCATTTCATACAGATAACTTTCCCTATAGAAGAGTTGCTTGTATGAAGTTTTCGTAATAGAAAAGTTGCTTGTAATCTTCCACATATAAGAATTACTTATATGAACATTTTCGTATAGAACATGTACTTATACGAAAAGTTACTTGTATGAAATTATTCCCATAAAACCGTTGCTTACATAAAATTTCACGTATCGAAAAATTGGTCGCATTAAAATTTTCGTATCGAATTTTTCTTGAATGAAGCTCTTCGTATAAAGAAGTTGCTTGCATGAAACTTTTCGTATAGAAAAGTTGCCTGTATGCATCTTTTCTGTTTCTTGTATGCAAAGTTTCTTGCATGAGACTTTTTTGTACGAAAATTTTTTTTTTTGTATGTCACTTTTTGTATTTTCCTTTATGAAACTTTTCTTATAGAAATTTTTCTTGTACGAAACTTTTTCTGATAGAAAAATTGCTTGTGTCAAACTTTGCGCACTGAAAGGTTTGTAGTGTGAAGAAAAGTTTCTCATATGCAAGTTTCCTGTCCACAATGAAAAATCTTTTGTACAAAAATTTTCGCAAAGAAATATTTTTTTATGAAACTTTTGGCAGAAAAAAGTTCCTTGTATAAAATTGTTAACAAAGGAAAATTTCTTGTATGAAAATTTTCACATAAATTATTGTATGAAATTTTTTTGTATGAAACTTCTCGTACGGGAAGTTACTTGTATGAAACTTTGTGTATAGAAAGGTTTCTGTAATGAAGAAAAGTTTCTCAAGTTTTCTTTCCGCAAATATAAATTTTTTGTATGAAACTTTTCGCAAAGAAAAATTTAGTGTATGAAACCTTTCGCAAATAAAAGTTTCTTGTATGAAAATTGTCACATAGAAAAGTTCATTGTACGAAATTTCTCGCGTAGAAAAAATTTTTCTATGAAGCTTCTAGTAGGGGCAGTTATTTGTATGCAACTTTGGGTATAGAAAGGTTTGTCATCTAAAGAAAACTTTCCGCAAAGAAAACTTTTTTGTATGAAACTTTTCGGAAAAACGTGTTTTTTGTGAAACTCCTCGACAGGAAAAGTTTCTTGTGTGAAACTTTTCGCAAAGGAAAGTTTCTTGTACGAAACTGTTTGTAAAGGAACGTTTTTGTAAAAATTTACACATAAAACAGGTTTTGTATGAAATTTTTCTCCTAAAAAAAATTTTTTGCATAAAACTCCTCGTATGGAAAGTAACATGTATGACACTTCTCATATAGTAAAAATTCTTGTATGAAACTTTTTACATAGAAATAAATAATCCACATTTATAAAAGTATCTCGTTTAGAAATGATTTGTGATTCGTGTATGAAGCTTTCCATATAGAAAAGATTCTTGTGTAAAACTTTTCATATAGAAAACCTTTTTGTATTAAGTATTTAACATAGAAACGTATATATATTGTATGGAACTTTTCTTTCAGAATATTTGACAGTATAAAAGTTTTGTCCTGTGCACAATTTTTCATATACAAAAGATGCTGGTGTAGAATTATTCAATGAAAGATTTTCTAGTATGAAACATTTCATATTCAAAAGTTTTACGAAGCGTTTAGATTAGAAAAAAATATGTTAGTGTACAATTTAAATGGAAAATGTGTTTCCATAAATTTCAGGTTGTAAAGACATAAAGTTTTTATTTCACACACAGAGCGATATTTATTAATTTCATATACACGCAGTATCCAATAGACCACTGTGTATCCAAAAATATACATACGGTACATATTCAAAACGAGCGTAACGAATTGAGGCAGATTTTCACATTAAATCAATTAGAAACATCAACAGCTAACAACGTTCGAAATTTCGCTGAAATATTTCGTAGAATTTATAATGAAAACGCATTTGTTGTACGGCCACTCTTCGCGCTTGATGGCAAGTAAAAACATGGTCAATGCGCCGGTTTATTGCATTTGCCATAATAAATTCATTACACTATAAAAATGTGAAATATTTCAGTGCATGAATTGTAGTAAAGCCATATAAAATAATCATCATAATCATAATAAATGAGGGGAGCAAAATGTTTCGCACACATGTCTCGTTTTCGCCAGAAATATTTAGGGGAACATAATGTAATAAATTTTCATAAACTAAATTGTATAATTTGGGGTAAAAGATTGAGGAAAACATTGTTGCCTGATGGAACGACAAGATCGAGCACTGGGTGCCGTCAAAATACAATTTTGAAACCAAAGAAATATTAAAAATTCCCTACCGTTGGTGAGGGGAAAATAATGCGATACTAAGACGATATTCTTTCGACATGAGGGGTAGCCTACTTTTAATGTAGAAATGACGCAGTTTATTCAAAGATTCACCGGTATACGGATAAAATTGACATTGGCTTTAATTTGTTGCAGGATTTTCATTTTTTCGCAACCCACCAAATCCAGGCATGAAAGCCACCGCCCTAATTTGCAAATCAAACTAGAGCTTTCCATTTAAGTTCGTTTTTACAACAAAATAAAAATACCGATTGATTATTTCAATAATAAAACCAAAAAGTTCCCCTGAAATTCACCAGACTGGGATTTCCAAATGAAGTACGCTGCTGATGGTACGAGATGTTAATTTCATCGCAATGTGAATGAGATTCTTCTTCCTCAACATTGTCGAATACTTATAATTGTAAATTACAAAGCGTAAAATTAATTTCTGAAAAAGATAAAGATGATTGTTAAATGTCAACAATAAAAATACCGACATTAACTCGAAGGAGTACGAGAAACACACAGAGACAAGCGCCCCTTCAGACCTCAATAAAAGAGCGCTGAATCCAGTCATAGTTGGAACAAGGTTTCAAGATTTATATCACCAACTTAACGCTACACGCTTACCACCATAAACGGAAACCTTTCCCCTCCATCCGCAAAATACTCTTTCGCTTAGGTTCCACTGACAGCCAAACGACTCGTACGAGTTTGTACATCAACAATATATGGATGACTCTACCAAGCGATCCACCTCATCCATAGCCAGCCTGTCTGTCAGACAGACAGCGTCAGAGCAGGAGCCATTCAAGATAATGAATTCAACCAAACGAAACAACCGACAACATCGTTAGCATTAAACATTTGTAAAGGGAAATAACAAAAAATCACAATAAAATCCATATGTTGCCAAATGCAAAGCCATTGAAAATTTAAACCATAAAATAAAATGTACAACCCCAAATTACCCACATAAAAAGAGCAACCAACTCGAAATCGCTCGAAAACCATAGAAAACGAAAAATATAGAAAAAAATTGCAAATTCAGGAGATTCCAATGAATTCCATTAGATGCCTGGATCAACAAAGGGGTCAGGCCACGGAAATAGTTGTATAAAATTCAAATTTATCAAATATATTTCGGTGCTTAAAGAAAAAACGGCCGCAAGCCATTCCGTATTAAAGTTACAATACTCTATAAAAAAGATGTAAGATATAAAATGCCTGCAAAAAGTTAAGTCTGAATATACTATGAAACAAAAAGTGAAAGAAAAATTTATGTGCTCTTGGTGCCCAGACATGGGGATCTTCTAATTACAAAAATGCTTGAGCTAGAAAATTGCAGGAATTTGTACGCAGCACATTGTAATTACATACATATGTATTACGGAGCTGGGTAAAAGTACTTAAAAAAAAAGTTCTGAACTCTGTCCGAAATAGGAACGAATGTTGGGAAGTTTGGCGTCTTAAGTTTTGCACTTTGCTGCCATGATTCTTCTTTTTTTTTTGTTGCGGAAAACATATCCATTTCTTACCTTTCCTGCAACCTTTCCCCCATAGCTGTTCTGTTTTTTCCCATATAAAATATGGCGGAGTATAAAAATAAGATATAGTAAAAATAAATCCATAATCCCACGCGTTGTATAAGTGTGGTCGA
The DNA here is from genome assembly GCA_019455685.1 of Philornis downsi. Classification (NCBI taxonomy): domain Eukaryota; kingdom Metazoa; phylum Arthropoda; class Insecta; order Diptera; family Muscidae; genus Philornis; species Philornis downsi. The sequence continues at coordinate 374,899 of JAHXMU010000683.1, read as the reverse complement.
ATTGCGGTAGGTGGCGTTAGAAAAATGAGATTTCGCACTCAAACAACATATTTTATAGTTTTCTTTGTAAACCAATCGGCTGAAAATGTCTATCCATATTTTGTTTGTTTGTGGTCCTA